>CM076612.1:8455541-8665350 GCA_038502775.1 Hippodamia convergens | reverse complement strand
ACCATAGTAATTTAGAAGACCTAAGTACGATTTAAGCTGTGTTATGTTTTCTGGGGAAGGTGCTTTTTCAATGCACTCAACTTTAGCATTTGTAGGGTGTAGGCCGTATTCATCAATTTTGTGACCCAGAAATTCAATAACATTCTGATAAAAACACACACTTTTTTTCATTAATTTTGACATTGTATTCCATCAATCTTTGCATGACAGATTTTACATTCGATGACATTCTTCTAACTGTTCGAAACTGTTCAAACTTGTTTTAAAAAGGGTCTAGAGAATGCTTTAACTTTTGAAAAAAGGGCGAAAATCAGTCAATATGTATAACAGACTTACAAGCTCCAGTGTCGACTTCCATGAAAATGTGAGCTTTTTTACACACATCTTCAGTTGTAGACTTCCATTTTCCTTGGATATGGGGTTTTAAACTAAGCCATCCTAAATCTAGAGAATCATCATCGGCTTCTTCTTCTTCTTGACCTTCATCCTCCGACAAACCATGAACTTTGTTTTTACACATACTCGACTTTGCAGTATGACCCATTAAATTGCACGAGAAGCATTTCCAGTTGACAGCAGGGCATTTATTGTCATCAAAATGGACTCTTAGACAACGTTTACATTGTTTTTTTGATTTTGAAGAACTTGTATTCTGACTTGATGACTGAGTTGACGACTGACTACTTTTACTGAACTTTTTATTATTATTTGACTTCCAATTTGACTTGTTGCCTTTTTGATACTTCAACTTGTTGACTGATCCTGTTGATTCATTACCAAACAACTGTAGTTGATTATCAGTAAGCTCCATAGCTACTGCTGTTTTTTAGTGCCTCGTCATATTGTTGGCAAAGGATCCATTGTTAACAGTTTCCGCTTAATTGAGTTTGACTTTACTCCGCACACTAGCTTATCTCGCAGTGCATCTGACAAAAATTACTTGAAATTGAAATATTTTGCAAGATTTCTAAGTCTGATTGAAAAGCTTTAAGATCTTCTCCACTTTCTTGAACTGCTGTCCAAAACTATATACCTTTCAGCAATTATTAAACGCTTTCTTCCAAACTGACTAATCAATGCTAGAGTGAGTTCATCATACTTCTTGCTAGCTAAAGAATCTGGTGCTAGAAGATCCTTTAAACAATAATATGTTTCACCCCCAATTAAGGTTAAAAAAAGTGGAACTTTTTTTTCATCAGTGTTATATTGTTCACCTTAAATAACTGTTCCAGGCGTTCATCATATGCCTCTGCATCTGACTCCTTGGAATTAAAATGTTCAATGGTTCCAATTTAGGACATTTTTGTAGACTTGCGACTTTAGACTGCTTTTCGACTAGACTTCAATATCTGAAATAACTCCCAGACAGCTTTTCGGCACGTAGAACGACCTTTTCTCGTCGCCAATTTTGTTATGTATTTGACTTCGGTTATAATAAGACACAAGTTTCGTTAGATGAACCACATTTTATTTTTGACCATCTTACACCGTGCACCACGTGCTCTCTCATTAAGACCTAACCTCATAAGCGACTTGGTCATAGAACTATATATAAACATAGAACACTACAGTTGGTATAATGCGAAAGTCGAACGTAGTACAGTTTTCATGAATTCTCCTCCCAAAAAGCCTAACTATGACATCTTAATATATAAAACTCAGTCGACCATATTGTTGGTGACACCATTTATAACTCAAGATGGATGAACTGTTTTTTATGAAAGTTTTTTTGTTGGATTCTTCAACGGCGGGGTTAACATAAAATACCATAAAACCCTGAAAAATTTGATGAATAAGAAAAAAATATAGGAAATAATTTTCTTTCTTGCGAATAAACGCAATCGATGTCGCTCCGGTTAACAGCGGTAGAGCTCTTTCTTCTGATTTCAAATACACCTTATCGAGAGTATCTCTGGCAGTTTTCTATAAATATAGATATTTTCTTCTAAATCAAAGGCAGTTGTGGAATGCCACACCGAGACCGATGCGATTTTTTTCATATCAAAGGAACCGTGGATAATGACACCTGATATTTATATTATTTATTTATTAACTGAAAGTTCAATTAGGGATTCGAATGACCCCTTTTCACTTCTAGACAGAGTCGATATCTTTTTTTTGAAGTTTTTGAACATTTTCTCAACATTTATGGAATATATTGAGGTTCTCAATTTCTTCTTCTATTCTGAATTTAATTTCTTTGATATTTTGCGGACGGGCATTTTATATTTCAAATATCCCCATAAAAAAGTGTCCAATGATGTTAAGAAGGGACTATCAGGAGACCATAGAATGGAAATTCGATATAAATAAATCACAGCGCATTCTCGAGTGGCATTCTACAGCTGCCTTAGATTTAGACAAAAAAAAACCAATAATTTTCAGAAACTGTCGAAAAAAACCTCAATAAAGTATGTATAAATATTTGAAATCAGAAGAAGGAGCTCTACCGATTAGGAAAATAAAATACAGGGTGTGCCATTTTAAAAACAACAATTCACATAGAATTTTTAGGTTAACGGTGCCTTAATGCAATTCTTAGTACTGAATTCTAAATGCCCATGAAATATACTGCAATTTGCCCATTTGAACTTTTGTGTACTACCAATATTAACTGATATAGCTATTGAGTAATATATAAACAATCACCCTGTACATACCTATTTCATTGCAATCAAATTTTTTGTACTTTTGTATTTTTTTTGTATTTCACCTAATATATCCTTTGAAAAAAAAAACAACTTTATTCATCTCTAAGGCGGTACAATGTTTGCCGGTTCAGCTAGCTTATCTAATTGCCAATTGTCACAATTTGTTTCACCACAGATCCCTTTCGCTCTTTAGTTTCTGGGATAGTAAATGATTCTAAACAGTTCTTGGCAAACATTCAAAAGCTGTTTCCGGACGACAACGTTTGGCGCAACACATACTGTACAGGACCAATTTTATGTCCACTTTCAAGGTATTATACCATAATAGTTAATTATAATATTAAAGATGCTTTTTTTGAGGCAGTACGAAGTCTGCCGGGTCAGCTAGTTTCAAATATATACTCAATTACTCATTGCCAGAAAGACATACTCGGGTATACCTGATAATAAAATAGTCATTAGCAATAGGAGTTATCACGAAGACCCCCGGTAAGACTTTTTCAGAGAAGGTTATGAAATAAATTCAGATAACTTCTTGGAACTCTACTTTCAATCGATTCCTCTGATGGATTTGTTTACATTGTGGTCAGAGGAAAGCGCAGGTAGTCTTAAGTTTTGTACTCTTCGAGATGAAATTGCAACAAGTACTCAAATAATAATTTTTCAATATCTATTGAAATATTTTATGAGAAGTCTATGCATTTTTGTGAAAAATTCTTAGGGATTTATCTGTCAGCTCTGAAACAAAAACCAATAAAAAAACATTTTCAAATAATATAAGAAAGGCCCCTGCATCATAAAGTTGTGCTCTAATTTATCAGATCTTTTCAGAAATTGTTGCCTAACCATGAAAAAAAAACCAACACAAGAGAATCCTATAACAGGGCCAGCTAATCTAAAGGAAAAATGTATGTGATTTGAAAACAATTGAACACAGTACTACATGTTCTATGAGAATTTGAATCGATTTGACCATTTTAAATACTTAAGTACTTAAATAACAATTACAGAAGCTATTATTCGGACTATAATGAGTTTGAATAAACGATAGCATACAATGCAAACTTCGATTCCTCACCCTTTACAAATATTTTTGAAGATGTTGAGACTACCACAATACGTATAAGAACGAATTATTTCATCGAAATAACAAAATTATATCAATTGATTTCACGCAAGATGATGTTTATCATCTCTCACTCTGGCTTACCTCATTTCTGTGTATCGATTTATTCACTGAATTTATCGATGCAACAACTACCCTATTTCAAACATTTTTCAATTGTTTCGAATATGAGCAAGAGAACTATCAGAAATAATTTTTTCTAGTTTTAATGTTGATACTATTATTTTATTTCTAGTTTCAGTTGTTCAGGGTTCTCGACTTGTTAAAAAATCCTCATATCATTTATTGGTGTTGAAATATGTACAGATTCGTTTGAGCGAATATATATTTTCGTAAAAAAATTTTCTAACGCTTCGTTGGCGTCCAGGGTTTTCTTCTGTTTACAACTACGATTCCGAGATTTTCATAACAGTCAGACTTAAGAGGCAAAGTAAAATATATAATGAAACAAACTTGGAGAGAAACGTCCCAGGCATACCTACTTCGATGATGAAGAAAATCCTATTTCGGAAGATGACGAAGGGATATGATAGATCACGAACAGTTTTCTTCAAATTTCTATGGCTATTGTATCTGATGAGATGAAACCAAAAAATATATTATAATTGATATATATCATATAACTAGTTTTGACAATTTGTGAAAAGACCATTCACTGAGCAATGAAAAAGAAGAAAAAGAAGAAAAAGAAGAAAAAGAAGAAAAAGAAGAAAAAGAATAGAGGCATAGATTCCTATGAGAAATTTCTAATGGAGCAACAGGTAGTCAAAATAGCATTCAGTAGAAGGGTGTATCGTGATGGCTAACATGTTTCTAGAAGAGAAAAGAATTTCGGTAAGGAATAAAATATTCAAAGTTAATAATATTCGTAATAATTTGATTTCGTTCAGACATTGTATCTGATATAATGATAGTAAAAATTATATTATTATTTAGTTTTTATTAGTAAATTATTAGTAACGTTCCTTCTTTGAGTGAACGATCTAAAATTTTTATTTTATCATTCATTTTTAACACTGAAGTCAATTGAGAGGAAAATTAAAATTTTTGATCTTTCTCAGTAAACAAAGAATGCTTGAAAATTTACTAATGTAGCAACAGGTAGTAAAGAATAATTATTCAGTAGAAGTGCGTGCATCGTGATCGTAAACATATTTTCAGTAGATAAAAGAATTTGCGTAAGGAATAAAATACTCAAAGTCACTATTTGTAATAATTTGAATTCGTTCAGAAGTCGTATATGATGTGATGATACTAAAAAATTGATTATATATTTCAAATTAAAATAATATTTTAATATTAGTTACTTTAATTTTCGAGTGAACGATCTAAAATTTTTATCTATTATTCATTTTTTACAATAAATTCAATTGCGAGAAATTTCAAGTTTTGATGATTCCCAGTGAAGAAATAATGCTTGAAATGTAGAATTGTAGATACAGAAAGAAAAATTTGTGCAAAGAAAAAGATTAAAGACATAGTTTTCTATAGTTAATTTTCAATGTTGCAACTATAATTGGTGTTTCTCGGAATAACTTTGTCGTACTCTTGCAAGATTCTAACCCAAATCTCTAAAACTCTGGTGTTTCCTGGAATTACCTTGCCGCAATCTCGAGCAAAGTTCTGAGTAGGATCCTGGCAATCTTTTTAGGGCGGTCGAAGGGAGAGTTGTTATGACCGTTTGACCAATACGATACGAGCTTCATAGTGCGCAAACCAGACGATTCTGTTTGTTGTTTTCCTTCTTAAATTTGAACAGAGTATAGCAACAGTCAGTAACATTCTGTAGAAGTGTTTGAATCTAGATAGTGATGTTGTCAGTCGAGAAAAGAATTTGGGTAAGGAATATAAAATATTCAAAGTCGATAATATTCGTGAAAATTTGAATTCGTTCAGACACTTTTATATTAAATATTTTTTTTCAGGAGCATCGTCTCGAGGATGTCTCAAATAATTTCCCAAACAAATGAGGAATCAATCTACATACCACCTCACAGGAGGAGGAGAAGCAGGAGATATGCCATTCCAGAAGAAATAAAAGCAAATTCTAAATTACGAAAATATTGGTTGAGAAGATATTCTCTCTTCAAGCGGTTTGATGAAGGGATTAAACTTGACGAAGGTAAGTCATCAATTATCCATTTCGATACATTGAATTCACTGCCGAATGTTAATGTTAATCACTATCTGGTAATCTATACCAGAGGTTCTGATTAAGAAGGAAATTCCTAATAATTGATTGAAACTAATTTTTTCGTCTATATTTGGGCCCCATGCAGCATTTGTTGTTCAAAAATCCGCTGCGTTCATTCAGATCTGGATGGAAAAATTCATTTTCCAATACTGCTTCTAAGTCATTTTGATCTCTATTGAAAATTATGCCAGATATGAAGTCTCATTTTGATTCTTCAACGAAAAGAAGCCGCATAGAACCATTAGATGGGAAGAAAAATCTGGTTTCAACCAATTAGTATATAAAAGCTCGCGCTGAATACAAATCTTCCATTTTAATTGAAATTAAAATGGAAGGTTTACATTTGATATTTCCAAGTTGGACCTTTTATTTCGTATAAGACCATCATGGCCGAAAATTCTCATGGGTTCTATCGATTCACCGACAAAAATTACCTCAGTATCAGAATATAAATTTTTGCATCCTGATATGAATAAACGCCAACGGATTCTTGACAAAAAAATCCTGCATAAGGCCCACATATGTACGAAAAGTTCTTTTGGTTCTTACCAATTCGGATGAAATTACTAAAGACCCCAGTACCTACTGAGGTCTTAAGTAGGTCATCAGAATTCCGATTTCCCCATAGAGGATCTACTATACTTGTGACACAAAGAAAACACGAAATATTTTGATGCTAACAGTTTGGAAGATTTAATATTTTTTTTTACAGAAAGTTGGTACTCTGTGACTCCTGAACTGGTAGCGAAGAATACTGCAGAGAGATGTAAAGCTGATGTTGTGATAGATGGTTTTTGTGGAGCTGGAGGCAATGCTATTCAGTTTGCCTTAACATGTAAAAAAGGTAATAAATTTTTTTTGAACGAAAAATTCAAATGAATTAATATCGATTACATTTTCACAAAGTTTTGCATATATAATATTAGTATTATTTTCTTCGGCCACATGTTATTCTTGATGAATATATTTCAATATTTCGTAACTGAAACTTTATCAAATGTAATATTTAGTATCCGATTTTTCATTACCTCTACATCTTAAAACTAAGATTTAAATAAAATAATTTATACTTTTTTTCAGTTATAGCAATTGATATCGATCCAAAAAAAATTGAACTAGCTAAAAACAATGCAGCAGTTTATGGTGTTTTGGACAAAATACAATTCATTGTTGGAGACTTCATGAAATTGGCTCCGAAACTCGAAGCAGATATTGTTTTCCTGAGTCCTCCATGGGGGGTGGTCCATCTTATGTAGATCAGAGAGTGTACGATCTTGAAAGTATGCTTCAACCAGTACCATTTTCAGAATTGATGGATGCAACTAGGAGAATTACGAATAATATTGCATTATTTTTACCGAAAAATAGCAATACTTATGATGTGAGTACCTACATTTTTAACATGATAAATTTTATATTCAGTTAGTTTCCTACTGTTGATCGAAATTAACCACAGCCAACATCATAAATATATGGTTTGATTGTTTTATTTGTTCACTGCTGGGTTATAATAGTTAGATTTATATTGGCGAAAACAAAAAAGGAATTTTATCGAAGATTAGTCCTGTGTAGTGTCACATTTTTTGAATTACACCAATTCACGAAGTGATCATATGCTGCAGAATATTTTACAAGAGATTTCGATGGTCCAATCGAAGAAACCGCTCCATTGGCGAAAACCTCAATTTCTGAAGACATTTTTCATCACTTCTCACAAGCTTGCAAATGACAACTATCAATAATTATTTTACTTTATATCCGTCAGAATCAACTTTGGGTGGCAACCGTAACCAGGCATATGTCTCATAATTCATTCAATTATAATAATGATCGTAAGTGGAAAGAATCATGTGCGTAAATGTAAATCAATCCAAAAGTGGATATTCAGATTTTTATCAATAATGAAAACGTTTGAAATAAAATAACATATTTCATTCGGAGTAGAAGTGACTTTTCATGGCTCGCTTTCAATAAACCCAAGCTCGCCATGAAAAGTGACACTTTCCCTCCTTATAAATAGTGTACGCTGTTGATGCAGGCAATAGCGTTGAGTCAAGCCAATTTTTTTCTGATGGGTATTTCAAAAAATGAGGGGTAGTCAGATTTTTGTTCTGATTTTTGAACAGCACTAAGGAATGTAATTTACCCAGACTAATGTTTGTTTTTTTTTTCAGGTAATGAAACATGTAGGAGATGATGGTTTCGTTAGAAATTGAAAAAAATTTCATGAATGACATTTTGATAGGTATAACTGTTTATTATAACAATCTTGTGTAAGAATGCCACCGTAATAAACAATATGTACATATGTATAAAGTATTTTTATTAAAATAATTATATTCCTATTCCCTCCAAAAATTAAGTTTAGGAAGGATAACAATTGAAAAAGTTGCAAGCAATATGATTCTCTTACCTTCAGGTTCATAAGTAGACATTTGAAAGCCTTTATTCGTAATACAAACCTAGATTTAGGTACAAACACAGACATTTGTGTGAGCTCCTTAGGTGCAGAAGCAGAAATTTGACGTTTGGACAATTATAGTGCTACTTTACTAGTCACGTTTCCTGGAAGCAGTGCGATATAATTTTTCTTCGTAAATGTGATACAATGAATTGTATAAAATATTTTTTTAAGCTTTTTCAAAAAAAAAAAGCTCAAAATCTGATAAAAAAAGCGTATCTACTCTATCAGCTAAGCACTTTGGGAGAGATTGTGCGGCTAATTAACAAAAAACTTTTTCAAATGTGCTTCTGAATGTGAAACTTTTCATGGGCTAGATCATCTCAACGATCCTGAAAAGGAGCCAATTTCTGATGATATAGATGATGGTTTAAGAATTTCATTTCGATTCCTAAAAGCATTACAGTAGATATGCAACAAGATTTTCAAAACACATTCGACCATTTCTCATGTGAATCTCCATAAGGAATTTTAAGGTCCAAATTAGGGGAAAACGTTTCTTTTTCCGAATTTTTTTGAGTTCCATTCAAGGTCAATCCGGTGTTCGGTGAATCGTTGAGGTGGCATGGTTAAGAGTTGTAGGGTGGAGAGTATCAAGGGAATAATGTCCCCAGCGAATAATTTGAAACGTTCCATGGACCAAATATCTAAACTCAAACCTATTTTAATCCTTTGTCAACGAATACACTCGATGTATTTTACTTGAATCAAATTTTGTGTGATAATTTTATGTTTCCATGATTCTAAATATTCAATATAACCTTCGAAACAAATGTTATTCTTCACGATAGACTTTTTGACGCCTTTAACTTTTTTGTTTTAACGCACCATAATTTCGATTCATGCATTCTATTTCGCCAGTTTTATATTCTTCATTTTCCCATTGTCGTCTCTTCATATCATCATCAGTAGTTCTTCAGCGTATATAATTCAGATCTGGGACCCACATAATCTGTCATCGGAATACCATTGTGTTCGTCTTTCATTATTCCTATCCTAGTACCTTCTTATTAACTCGTGGAATACCATAAAGATCGTCCTTAGTATAGTCAGATGTATCAAAATATTTATGACAATCTGTTTTCATATGGATCTTCAAGCACCTCGTAAATGAGAGAGTCTGTATCAGTATACAGCACGATGCAGTTACTAAAAACATTCTTCATGTAGTCATAAATGAAATTATAAATATTGGTTTCAGCTAAATCCAGTATACTCATCCCACGAAGATAGGCTTCTTCAAATATACTTTCTGTTTTTAAGCTCAACAGTACCAACTTCTCATTGAAAATCAGTTTTCGCTCCATAACCACTGACCTTTCCACGACGTCAGAAGATGTAACACAATTATTGATGATAGGGATAGAGCTATTTCTTTGGAGGCCATCATTCAAGAAGTCAGTTTAAAATAAAATATCGAATCTTTAATAATGAAACCATATGACCACTGAAAATCTGTAGATTTCGATTATTCTGTCAGGAATTTTAAGACAAAAATGTGATATCTTTTCTGTCTGGTTTTCGGTTTAGGTGAAAAACAATATTTCCTGATTTTTTTTTTAAATATTAATCATTCTGTCGATCAATCATTGATATTCATTGATTCCTTCTGAAGAACGCAGATTTTCAATCACATAATAAAATTTCCAATGTTTATATTCTAAATTTGGCATTTGTAAAACAGACTGATGTATTCTACAGCGTACCTCCAAAAAAAGTAACGTAACTCATCATTAATTATCGCAAGATTCTTAAAGTAAAATTTTCATTCACATGACTGAATTGGTCATCGTATGAATTGAATCTATAGAAATGTTTTTCACATAAAAATTTTTTTCAGGGTTAAAGGTATAAACCTGCAACTCTATAAATGCATGTATGTATTTCTCAAACTTCGAAAATATGAATCGGCAGGTGGAAGGATAATTCTCAATAGTTTTAATTTTTTAATGGAAATATAGGTTGAATAATCCTCTTTTTAGACTCACGGCCTAATGTGCAATCGATTAGACTTATCACAATCCTATTCCGATTTGAGAAAAAAAAAACAGTAGAGGTGTTTGGAGCGTGGAGGGTGAAAGATTTGAAATTCAAAAGAGCGTAGGGAGACCTGTTTCTGAAAACAGCTCAAAGCAAACTTTGATTTCCATTCGTAATTGTTCTATAATGTGAAACCGTTAAAAGTAGCAAATAGGTCAAATCCAATTCGCCTTGTAGCTCGAAACTACGTAAACACGAGTCACACGACACCGTAGCGAGTTTCTATATCTCATAATTAAGGAGATGTAGGGCAAAATCATCAAAATTTGAGCCCCTTATACTGAACTTTATGTGATATCTAATTTTTAGTTTAGCTGGCCTGTTGATAATTCTGTTGTCTCCAAAATCGATTGCCAACAGATTTTGTCCGAAAAAAAATTGAAATATTATTTTCTCGAATTAGAAATATTCATTCCTCTACTTATGTGTCAAATCCGTTCATTCCGCCACATCCCGTAGAACAAAACAATGTTAGAATATCTCATACTGATTTCATTCTAACACTGTTTTCAGTAATATTTATTGATGACATGTTGGCGTCCTGTCACAGATTTATTCAACATCTGTCAAATTTCATAAGATAGAAAACAGTTCTGCCAATCAATATTTTTCAAAGCAAAAATAACTAAACAATATTTACGACAATATTTCATTAATTTCGATAAAAATTCTGCGAATTAGAGAAATAAATGTATGATACTCGTTCAGAAGGCTCATTCTAACACTCGTTCATTCCAAAACTCGCCATGTCGTGGCTCGTTTTGGAATTTTGAACTTGTGTTAGAATATCAATGCCTTCTGCATTTGTATCATGAATATCTATTTCAGAGTGAAGCGATTCGGAAAAATGCATATTCGGGAGCTATTTTGAGATTCCATTATGTCGATACGTCGCGTAGTCGAGAATCAAAGAAGTTTTCTCAAAATTTGTCGCGAAAAAGTTAGTCAAGGCAGAATCAGTGATATTTTGCATTCATTTTGCAGATAGCGAAATTTCTATTATTTTCAACAGAACAGTAAAATGTTGACATTTTTTTTAGGTGTAGGAATATTCTTTCTTTCTTCTGCCTGGGCGTTTCGAAATTGAGATTTTTAGATAACAAGGGTTCTTACTGATGTGATTGACAGCTATTTTCTTGGAATTCTTGAATCTTATATTGATTTGACTACCCTGTACCCCATTCTTAACCCTCTACGAGAATACCACGTCATTAGAGATAACAAAGGTAATTGTGCAGATAGTAAAATTACCACATAATTTTTAATAGTTACAGACTCAATTCAGCATTCCGATAAGATCATATCCTTTCTGAGAGGAACAGCAGAGAAAATCTCATTTAACTAACTGGTTAACGATTCATTACAAAAAAAATTTATCTAATCTCGGAATGTTGAAGAAGATAGTTTTCCAAAAAAACCAGATTCATGTCGAAATCAGAGATATTTTCTCATTTTTTCTGTAAAAATCATTTATGGAAAGTGCTATAATTTTCAATAGTTACAGTCAAACTCTGGCATTTCGAAAACTGACAGATGTAGGTATGTTTTTGAAGGTTTTATTTTCTACCCCAGCGTTAAGAAGTGGAAATATTGAGAGCTCAAAATTAAATATAATTATATTGAAATAATCGTCTACGAAAAATACCATTTTTAGGGTGATCCCAATCTTGGATACCAAATCGTACCGAAATTGTTGATGATAGGGAAAGAGCTATTTCGTTTGGACGCCATCATTCAAGAGGTCAATTTGAAAAAATATCGAATCTAGTAATGAAATGTAGATTTCGATTATTTTGTCAGAAATTTTCAGATAAAAATGTGATATTTTTTCTGTGTTTAGGTGAAAAATTATATTTTCGGAAAATTTTTTTTAAATATCATATCAATCATTGTGTCGAAATCATTGACATTAATTTATTTCTCCTGCAGAACGCAAATATTGTAATCTCATAATATAACTTTCAATACTCATATTATAAATTTGGCATTTGGAAAAATGACTGATGTATTCTACACATTGATTATCGCAAGGTAAAATTTTCATTCGCATAACTGAATTGGTCATCATATGAATTGATTGTACCTCTATATCACAAGCAACATTTTTCCCACAAAAAAAAATTTAGAGTGAAGGTATAAACCCCTTCTTTAAAACTGCATGTATTTATCAAAACTTCGAAAATTATCTAAATTCCTTTCGAAATTAAAATACTTCGGACTACGGGTGCCAAGTTTTCCCTCAAAAATTCTTTGTAGAAGAATCGTTGACGTTTTTTTTTTGTCACGCTGTATTTTGGGAGTGAGACATGGATCCTGAATAAACGTGAGGCTGATAGATTGCTGATACTGGAACGGAAGATCTGAGGGCTATTTTTGGGCCTTGTAGAGACGAAATAACGCTGGAGAATGGAGAATAAGAAAGAATCAAGAACTACAGGCACTCTATGGGAACGAGAATATAGTACGACACATCAAGTCCAATCGCATAAGATGGGCAGGACATGTCATGAGGTCACAAGATGGAAGACTCCTCAATACAGCATTCTGGGAAAGGCCTGAGGGTAGAAGAACGGTTGGTCGTCCAAGAAAACGGTGAAGAGACGCAGTGACCAGTGATTTGCAGAGACTGGGAGTAACACAATGGGAGCTAGCAGCACAAAATCGACAAGAGTGGAGAAGAATAGTAAATGCGGCCAAGACTCACCTTGAGTTGTAGAGCCATTGATGATGATGATGATGATGTATTTTGTTTGAAATAAATATGTTCTTCTTTTCTTTCCTCTACCCCAGCGTTTGTGCGTTCAGGAGTGAAGATATTTTGAAAAAATTTTCAAACTAAAATTATCGTCCATGAAAGTTAACATTTTTAAAGAGATCCCAAAATCTTGGATACCAAATCGACCAAATCGTACCAGAATTGTAGATCAGTTAAAGATGGAGCTACATTGTTCGAGAAAAAGCTCCAGATCTGTGCCGCTTGGGATAGAACACAAATGAAACATTTTGAAGATATCCTGTTCATCTGCAGCAAACTCGATAAGATGAGAACAACACACGTGTGAAACTCCATACCCAATATTCCTATGTTGAGATTCACTGCTTGCTCCTTGTCGACATTTTTGTCTCTTATCACGCATGTGGATGTATAATGGGCCACTAAGCCATAGTTAAGCCTGAAAATGCCATCACAGGGAAGAAAGAGAAGATCAGCACAGTAACTTGAAAGATACATTCCAGGCAAGAATAAATCTGGGAGATATCTGGGGTAAAAAAGAAGTGTCATTTCCAAAGATCTGAGATGGCCATTAGATATTTCTGAACTAAAGAATTCAGAAATTTCTGAAGAATATGCAGCCACAAAAATCGCTTTAAAATTATTGCTATAACTTCTGTATATAAACCAATCTCTATGAAATTGCAAAAATAAAATATTGTTGGCTCTGAATGATTGTATGCGTGTTTCAGCCAAAATTCATAGCTTTCCTTAATTTGAAAAAAAATCAATTTACGTTATATTACTGGATATTATCTCCGATAGTATGAACCCTGATCATAAAAAGGGTTCTATAGGTACAGAGAATTCTTGGTAGCCACAAATTACATCGTTTAAAATTCATTAGGCTACAGAAATTACGACCAGGAGATTATAGCCACAGAATTGACATTCGTGAAGGATTTATGAGTCAAACTTTCTCTTTCTAAATTTGAATATAGTTTTTTCTGTCGGTGAAAGAGTACTTGAAGCAAACAAGACAGGTTTCTCTTCACCATTAATGCGGTGACTAAGAACTGCTCCAACACCATACCCACTTGAGTCACAAGTGACATAAATAGGTAGGGAAGGGTTGAAATGCGTAAGAACACTTTCAGATGTAAGTAACTTTTTACTAGCCTGAAATACATCTTCACATTCCTTAGTCCAAGTGAAATCGACACCTGACCTACACAAATCATAAAGTGGTTTAAGTGTGCTAGAAAGCATTGGAATAAATTTACCATAGTAATTTAGAAGACCTAAGTACGATTTAAGCTGTGTTATGTTTTCTGGGGAAGGTGCTTTTTCAATGCACTCAACTTTAGCATTTGTAGGGTGTAGGCCGTATTCATCAATTTTGTGACCCAGAAATTCAATAACATTCTGATAAAACACACACTTTTTTTCATTAATTTTGACATTGTATTCCATCAATCTTTGCATGACAGATTTTACATTCCGATGACATTCTTCTAACTGTTCGAAACTGTTCAAACTGTTTTAAAAAGGGTCTAGAGAATGCTTTAACTTTTGAAAAAAAAGGGCGAAATCAGTCAATATGTATAACCGACTTACAAGCTCCAGTGTCGACTTCCATGAAAATGTGAGCTTTTTCTACACACATCTTCAGTTGTAGACTTCCATTTTCCTTGGATATGGGGTTTAAACTAAGCCATCCTAACTCTAGAGAATCATCATCGGCTTCTTCTTCTTCTTGACCTTCATCCTCCGACAAACCATGAACTTTGTTTTTACACATACTCGACTTTGCAGTATGACCCATTAAATTGCACGAGAAGCATTTCCAGTTGACAGCAGGGCATTTATTGTCATCAAAATTGGACTCTTAGACAACGTTTACATTGTTTTTTTGATTTTGAAGAACTTGTATTCTGACTTGATGACTGAGTTGACGACTGACTACTTTTACTGAACTTTTTATTATTATTTGACTTCCAATTTGACTTGTTGCCTTTTTGATACTTCAACTTGTTGACTGATCCTGTTGATTCATTACCAAACAACTGTAGTTGATTATCAGTAAGCTCCATAGCTACTGCTGTTTTTAGTGCCTCGTCATATGTTGGCAAAGGATCCATTGTTAACAGTTTCCGCTTAATTGAGTTTGACTTTACTCCGCACACTAGCTTATCTCGCAGTGCATCTGACAAAAATTACTTGAAATTGAAATATTTTGCAAGATTTCTAAGTCTGATTGAAAAAGCTTTAAGATCTTTCTCCACTTTCTTGAACTGCTGTCCAAAACTTATACCTTTCAGCAATTATTAAACGCTTTCTTCCAAACTGACTAATCAATGCTAGAGTGAGTTCATCATACTTCTTGCTAGCTAAAGAATCTGGTGCTAGAAGATCCTTTAAACAATAATATGTTTCACCCCCAATTAAGGTTAAAAAAAGTGGAACTTTTTTTTCATCAGTGGTTATATTGTTCACCTTAAATAACTGTTCCAGGCGTTCATCATATGCCTCTGCATCTGACTCCTTGGAATTAAAATGTTCAATGGTTCCAATTTAGGACATTTTTGTAGACTTGCGACTTTAGACTGCTTTTCGACTAGACTTCAATATCTGAATAACTCCCAGACAGCTTTTCGGCACGTAGAACGACCTTTTCTCGTCGCCAATTTTGTTATGTATTTGACTTCGGTTATAATAAGACACAAGTTTCGTTAGATGAACCACATTTTATTTTTGACCATCTTACACCGTGCACCACGTGCTCTCTCATTAAGACCTAACCTCATAAGCGACTTGGTCATAGAACTATATATAAACATAGAACACTACAGTTGGTATAATGCGAAAGTCGAACGTAGTACAGTTTTCATGAATTCTCCTCCCAAAAAGCCTAACTATGACATCTTAATATATAAAACTCAGTCGACCATATTGTTGGTGACACCATTTATAACTCAAGATTGGATGAACTGTTTTTTATGAAAGTTTTTTTGTTGGATTCTTCAACGGCGGGGGTTAACATAAAATACCATAAAACCCTGAAAAATTTGATGAATAAGAAAAAAATATAGGAAATAATTTTCTTTCTTGCGAATAACGCCAATCGATGTCGCTCCGGTTAACAGCGGTAGAGCTCTTTCTTCTGATTTCAAATACACCTTATCGAGAGTATCTCTGGCCAGTTTTCTATAAATATAGATATTTTCTTCTAAATCAAAGGCAGTTGTGGAATGCCACACGAGACCGATGCGATTTTTTCATATCAAAGGAACCGTGGATAATGACACCTGATATTTATATTATTTATTTATTAACTGAAAGTTCAATTAGGGATTCGAATGACCCCTTTTCACTTCTAGACAGAGTCGATATCTTTTTTTGAAGTTTTTGAACATTTTCCTCAACATTTATGGAATATATTGAGGTTCTCAATTTCTTCTTCTATTCTGAATTTAATTTCTTTGATATTTTGCGGACGGGCATTTTATATTTCAATATCCCCATAAAAAAGTGTCCAATGATGTTAAGAAGGGACTATCAGGAGACCATAGAATGGAAATTCGATATAAATAAATCACAGCATTCTCGAGTGGCATTCTACAGCTGCCTTAGATTTAGACAAAAAAAACAATAATTTTCAGAAACTGTCGAAAAAAACCTCAATAAAGTATGTATAAATATTTGAAATCAGAAGAAGGAGCTCTACCGATTAGGAAAATAAATACAGGGTGTGCCATTTTAAAAACAACAATTCACATAGAATTTTAGGTTAACGGTGCCTTAATGCAATTCTTAGTACTGAATTCTAAATGCCCATGAAATATACTGCAAATTTGCCCATTTGAACTTTTGTGTACTACCAATATTAACTGATATAGCTATTGAGTAATATATAAACAATCACCCTGTACATACCTATTTCATTGCAATCAAATTTTTTGTACTTTTGTATTTTTTTTGTATTTCACCTAATATATCCTTTGAAAAAAAAAACAACTTTATTCATCTCTAAGGCGGTACAATGTTTGCCGGTTCAGCTAGCTTATCTAATTGCCAATTGTCACAATTTGTTTCACCACCAGATCCCTTTCGCTCTTTAGTTTCTGGGATAGTAAATGATTCTAAACAGTTCTTGGCAAACATTCAAAAGCTGTTTCCGGACGACAACGTTTGGCGCAACACATACTGTACAGGACAATTTTATGTCCACTTTCAAGGTATTATACCATAATAGTTAATTATAATATTAAAGATGCTTTTTTTGAGGCAGTACGAAGTCTGCCGGGTCAGCTAGTTTCAAATATATACTCAATTACTCATTGCCAGAAAGACATACTCGGGTATACCTGATATTAAAATAGTCATTAGCAATAGGAGTTATCACGAAGACCCCCGGTAAGACTTTTTCAGAGAAGGTTATGAAATAAATTCAGATAACTTCTTGGAACTCTACTTTCAATCGATTCCTCTGATGGATTTGTTTACATTGTGGTCAGAGGAAAGCGCAGGTAGTCTTAAGTTTTGTACTCTTCGAGATGAAATTGCAACAAGTACTCAAATAATAATTTTTCAATATCTATTGAAATATTTTATGAGAAGTCTATGCATTTTTGTGAAAAATTCTTAGGGATTTATCTGTCAGCTCTGAAACAAAAACCAATAAAAAACATTTTCAAATAATATAAGAAAGGCCCCTGCATCATAAAGTTGTGCTCTAATTTATCAGATCTTTTCAGAAATTGTTGCCTAACCATGAAAAAAAAACCAACACAAGAGAATCCTATAACAGGGCCAGCTAATCTAAAGGAAAAATGTATGTGATTTGAAAACAATTGAACACAGTACTACATGTTCTATGAGAATTTGAATCGATTTGACCATTTTAAATACTTAAGTACTTAAATAACAATTACAGAAGCTATTATTCGGACTATAATGAGTTTGAATAAACGATAGCATACAATGCAAACTTCGATTCCTCACCTTTACAAATATTTTTGAAGATGTTGAGACTACCACAATACGTATAAGAACGAATTATTTCATCGAAAATAACAAAATTATATCAATTGATTTCACGCAAGATGATGTTTATCATCTCTCACTCTGGCTTACCTCATTTCTGTGTATCGATTTATTCACTGAATTTATCGATGCAACAACTACCCTATTTCAAACATTTTTCAATTGTTTCGAATATGAGCAAGAGAACTATCAGAAATAATTTTTTCTAGTTTTAATGTTGATACTATTATTTTATTTCTAATTTCAGTTGTTCAGGGTTCTCGACTTGTTAAAAAATCCTCATATCATTTATTGGTGTTGAAATATGTACAGATTCGTTGAGCGAATATATATTTTCGTAAAAAAAATTTTCTAACGCTTCGTTGGCGTCCAGGGTTTTCTTCTGTTTTACAACTACGATTCCGAGATTTTCATAACAGTCAGACTTAAGAGGCAAAGTAAAATATATAATGAAACAAACTTGGAGAGAAACGTCCAGGCATACCTACTTCGATGATGAAGAAAATCCTATTTCGGAAGATGACGAAGGGATATGATAGATCACGAACAAGTTTTCTTCAAATTTCTATGGCTATTGTATCTGATGAGATGAAACCAAAAAATATATTATAATTGATATATATCATATAACTAGTTTTGACAATTTGTGAAAAGACCATTCACTGAGCAATGAAAAAGAAGAAAAAGAAGAGAAAAAGAAGAAAAAGAAGAAAAAGAATAGAGGCATAGATTCCTATGAGAAATTTCTAATGGAGCAACAGGTAGTCAAAATAGCATTCAGTAGAAGGGTGTATCGTGATGGCTAACATGTTTCTAGAAGAGAAAAGAATTTCGGTAAGGAATAAAATATTCAAAGTTAATAATATTCGTAATAATTTGATTTCGTTCAGACATTGTATCTGATATAATGATAGTAAAAATTATATTATTATTTAGTTTTTATTAGTAAATTATTAGTAACGTTCCTTCTTTGAGTGAACGATCTAAAATTTTTATTTTATCATTCATTTTTAACACTGAAGTCAATTGAGAAGAAAATAAAATTTTTGATCTTTCTCAGTAAACAAAGAATGCTTGAAAATTTACTAATGTAGCAACAGGTAGTAAAGAATAATTATTCAGTAGAAGTGCGTGCATCGTGATCGTAAACATATTTTCAGTAGAGAAAAGAATTTGCGTAAGGAATAAAATACTCAAAGTCACTATTTGTAATAATTTGAATTCGTTCAGAAGTCGTATATGATGTGATGATACTAAAAAATTGATTATATATTTCAAATTAAAATAATATTTTAATATTAGTTACTTTAATTTTCGAGTGAACGATCTAAAATTTTTATCTATTATTCATTTTTTACAATAAATTCAATTGCGAGAAATTTCAAGTTTTGATGATTCCCAGTGAAGAAATAATGCTTGAAATGAAGAATTGTAGATACAGAAGAACAATTTGTGCAAAGAAAAAGATTAAAGACATAGTTTTCTATAGTTAATTTCCAATGTTGCAACTATAATTGGTGTTTCTCGGAATAACTTTGTCGTACTCTTGCAAGATTCTAACCCAAATCTCTAAAACTCTGGTGTTTCCTGGAATTACCTTGCCGCAATCTCGAGCAAAGTTCTGAGTAGGATCCTGGCAATCTCTTAGGGCGGTCGAACGGAGAGTTGTTATGACCGTTTGACCAATACGATACGAGCTTCATAGTGCGCAAACCAGACGATTCTGTTTGTTGTTTTCCTTCTTAAATTTGAACAGAGTATAGCAACAGTCAGTAACATTCTGTAGAAGTGTTTGAATCTAGATAGTGATGTTGTCAGTCGAGAAAAGAATTTGGGTAAGGAATAAAATATTCAAAGTCGATAATATTCGTGAAAATTTGAATTCGTTCAGACACTTTTATATTAAATATTTTTTTTCAGGAGCATCGTCTCGAGGATGTCTCAAATAATTTCCCAACAAATGAGGAATCAATCTACATACCACCTCACAGGAGGAGGAGAAGCAGGAGATATGCCATTCCAGAAGAAATAAAAGCAAATTCTAAATTACGAAAATATTGGTTGAGAAGATATTCTCTCTTCAAGCGGTTTGATGAAGGGATTAAACTTGACGAAGGTAAGTCATCAATTATCCATTTCGATACATTGAATTCACTGCCGAATGTTAATGTTAATCACTATCTGGTATCTATACCAGAGGTTCTGATTAAGAAGGAAATTCTTAATCCGGATTGATTGAAACTAATTTTTTCGTCTATATTTGGGCCCCATGCAGCATTTGTTGTTCAAAAATCCGCTGCGTTCATTCAGATCTGGATGGAAAAATTCATTTTCCAATACTGCTTCTAAGTCATTTTGATCTCTATTGAAAATTATGCCAGATATGAAGTCTCATTTTGATTCTTCAACGAAAAGAAGCCGCATAGAACCATTAGATGGGAAGAAAAATCTGGTTTCAACCAATTAGTATATAAAAGCTCGCGCTGAATACAAATCTTCCATTTTAATTGAAATTAAAATGGAAGGTTTACATTTGATATTTCCAAGTTGGACCTTTTATTTCGTATAAGACCATCATGGCCGAAAATTCTCATGGGTTCTATCGATTCACCGACAAAAATTACCTCAGTATCAGAATATAAATTTTTGCATCCTGATATGAATAAACGCCAACGGATTCTTGAACAAAAAATCTGCATAAGGCCCACATATGTACGAAAAGTTCTTTTGGTTCTTACCAATTCGGATGAAATTACTAAAGACCCCAGTACCTACTGAGGTCTTAAGTAGGTCATCAGAATTCCGATTTCCCATAGAGGATCTACTATACTTGTGACACAAAAAAACACGAAATATTTTGATGCTAACAGTTTGGGAAAATTTAATATTTTTTTTTACAGAAAGTTGGTACTCTGTGACTCCTGAACTGGTAGCGAAGAATACTGCAGAGAGATGTAAAGCTGATGTTGTGATAGATGGTTTTTGTGGAGCTGGAGGCAATGCTATTCAGTTTGCCTTAACATGTAAAAAAGGTAATAAATTTTTTTTGAACGAAAAATTCAAATGAATTAACATCGATTACATTTTCACAAAGTTTTGCATATACAGGGTGTTTCCTAAACATGCGGCAAAAATTCAGGGAGCTGTTACTTGGACTATTCTAAGAATATTTTGTCCTTTGATGTTTTTGGAAAAACCTCTTTGTTTCGAAGATACAGGGCGAACAACATTTTTCATATTTTTAAAATTGATAATAGTATAAATAAAAATGCGTACCGCACTGTGTTTACTAAGTAGGTACAATTTATTTTTAAATGTGTTTGACAACTATAAAAAACGGCCAGTTTTTTGACTTAAAATTGATAAGTTCAGATGGTAAAGGAATACAGAATAAACATCATTGCTGGGTGTAATTAATAAGAAATGATCCTGGTGTTTTTGAAAGGGTTCGGCAGTCAATGAGGAGAAGATTGGATGCTTGTATGCTGGCTGGAGGTGGTCATTTTCAACAGTTTTTGTAGGTTAAGTTAAATTTACATGTAATTTTTCATAATAAAATGTTATTATCTAAAAATTTTGTTTGCCCTGTATCTTCGAAACAAAGAGGTTTTTCAAAAATCATCAAAGGACAAAATATTCTTAGAATAGTCCAAGGAACAGCCCTGAATTTTTGCCGCATGTTAAGGAAACACCTGTATAATATTAGTATTATTTTCTTCGGCCACATGTTATTCTTGATGAATATATTTCAATATTTCGTAACTGAAACTTTATCAAATGTAATATTTAGTATCCGATTTTTCATTACCTCTACATCTTAAAATTAAGATTTAAATAAAATAATTTATACTTTTTTTCAGTTATAGCAATTGATATCGATCCAAAAAAATTGAACTAGCTAAAAACAATGCAGCAGTTTATGGTGTTTTGGACAAAATACAATTCATTGTTGGAGACTTCATGAAATTGGCTCCGAAACTCGAAGCAGATATTGTTTTCCTGAGTCCTCCATGGGGTGGTCCATCTTATGTAGATCAGAGAGTGTACGATCTTGAAAGTATGCTTCAACCAGTACCATTTTCAGAATTGATGGATGCAACTAGGAGAATTACGAATAATATTGCATTATTTTTACCGAAAAATAGCAATACTTATGATGTGAGTACCTACATTTATTAACATAATAAATTTTATATTCAGTTAGTTTCCTACTGTTGATCGAAATTAACCACAGCCAACATCATAAATATATGGTTTGATTGTTTTATTTGTTCACTGCTGGGTTATAATAGTTAGATATATATTGGCGAAAACAAAAAAGGAATTTTATCGAAGATTAGTCCTGTGTAGTGCGAAGGCAAGCGTCGCTAAAGTGAGGTTTTTGTAGACAAAAGCAGATTGTACTGATTACAGACCACGTGGATGTGTTTGAAAAGCTTGTTCATAAATTGATCAAAAGCAGTGAGTTGTTTCTTTCTCAGATGATAATCACAATAATAATGCATTTACACATTAATAATGAGTTTTATTTTCAAACGTACAATAATAACGTCATTTTCTCGATCGAAAAGTTCCATTTCTCCGCCAAGGATGAAAAGTGGCAACTTTTCTTGGAACACTTCCTATACTATGTATTCCCATCGCAGCATTTTCCAGATTGATATTTCAAGAAAAATCTATTTTCAACGCAATCGTTTGGTCTCAACGCAGTGTATCTACGATGAATATTTTGATTATTTTCTCCGATAACTATGAATGTTCGAACTTTTCTCGTTTTACTATCTGGAATATTGACTATGATAATGTTTTCCTTGTCCTGGATATCTGTTGTTTTCATTTTAACCATCTCATCGCATCTGCAGGCACCAGCTACTCCGAATAATAAAACAATCTGAAACAACCACGAGATCAAAAATACAAAATTAAAATTACTTGAAACATGATAGTTACTTTGATCCTAAATAAGAATCATCTGGTGCTTCTAAGAGGAAACGCTCGAATTCTTCCTTTGAAAAAACTCTTGATTTTTTCGCGAGATACCCTTCATTAGATTTTTTCAAGAATGAGCGTCATTTCAGATATTTACCAATATCTATGTCATGTTTGATCGCTAGTTGCTACTTAATCATTGAATATCGGGCCAACAAAGTAGAGGATTTCCATTTTTTTTTCACTAGCCATTGAGATGAAATATGCTGAAAGAACATTTTCTGGTAAACTGTCACATTTTTTGAATTACACCAGTTCACGAAGTGATCATATGCTGCAGAATATTTTACAAGAGACTTCGATGGTCGAATCGAAGAAACCGCTCCATTGGCGAAAACCTCAATTTCTGAAGACATTTTCATCACTTCTCACAAGCTTGCAAATGACAACTATCAATAATTATTTTACTTTATATCCGTCAGAATCAACTTTGGGTGGCAACCGTAACCAGGCATATGTCTCATAATTCATTCAATTATAATAATGATCGTAAGTGGAAAGAATCATGTGCGTAAATGTAAATCAATCCAAAAGTGGATATTCAGATTTTTATCAATAATGAAAACGTTTGAAAATAAAATAACATATTTCATTCGGAGTAGAAGTGACTTTTCATGGCTCGCTTTCAATAAATCCAAGCTCGCCATGAAAAATGACACTTTCCCTCCTTATAAAATAGTGTACGCTGTTGATGTGGGCAATAGCGTTGAGTCAAGCCAATTTTTTTCTGATGGGTATTTCAAAAAATGAGGGGTAGTCAGATTTTTGTTCTGATTTTTGCACAGCACTAAGAAATTTGGTTCAAGTGAACAGCTATTTGGACAAGAAAAATGAAAAACAGAACATAAAAAAACTAAAATCAGATACAAATAGCGAAATATCTCTTTAATTTTCAGATTTCCGTCATTTGCAGTGTTGAAAGGGATTAAATCGTACAATTCATTGCCGTTTTGCAGGCCCAAAAGATCACAGAGTCAACTAGCTTTTCTCTTGATTTTAATTCATGTGGCCCTCCACTTTTTATGCATACTGAATCTAATGTTTCTGGTCCCAGAAATATTTAACTCTGTGAATGAATTGCGAAAAAAAAACTCATGAAAATTTCCAGAATGTTATTTACCCAGACTAATGTTTGTTTTTTTTTTTCAGGTAATGAAACATGTAGGAGATGATGGTTTCGTAGAAATTGAAAAAAATTTCATGAATGACATTTTGATAGGTATAACTGTTTATTATAACAATCTTGTGTAAGAATGCCACCGTAATAAACAATATGTACATATGTATAAAGTATTTTTATTAAAATTATTATATTCCTATTCCCTCCAAAAATTAAGTTTAGGAAGGATAACAATTGAAAAAGTTGCAAGCAATATGATTCTCTTACCTTCAGGTTCATAAGTAGACATTTGAAAGCCTTTATTCGTAATACAAACCTAGATTTAGGTACAAACACAGACATTTGTGTGAGCTCCTTAGGTGCAGAAGCAGAAATTTGACGTTTGGCCAATTATAGTGCTACTTTACTAGTCACGTTTCCTGGAAGCAGTGCGATATAATTTTTTTTCGTGATACAATGAATTGTATAAAATATTTTTTAAGCTTTTTCAAAAAAAAAAGCTCAAAATCTGATAAAAAAAAGCGTATCTACTCTATCAGCTAAGCACTTTGGGAGAGATTGAGCGGCTATTTAACAAAACAACTTTTTCAAATGTGCTTCTGAATGTGAAACTTTTCATGGGCTAGATCATCTCAACGATCCTGAAAAGGAGCCAATTTCTGATGATATAGATGATGGTTTAAGAATTTCATTTCGATTCCTAAAAGCATTACAGTAGATATGCAACAAGATTTTCAAAACACATTCGACCATTTCTCATTTGAATCTCCATAAGGAATTTTAAGGTCCAAATTAGGGGAAAACGTTTCTTTTTCCGAATTTTTTTGAGTTCCATTCAAGGTCAATCCGGTGTTCGGTGAATCGCTGAGGTGGCATGGTTAGGAGTTGTAGGGTGGAGAGTATGGTAATTCCAGAATTTAGACTATTTTGGTGATGTCACCTCATTATTATAAGCGGAAATAATTTATTTTATTGATTTTAATAATCAATTAACAATTATATAACAATAGAAAAGGTTTATTATTTCATCATATGTTTTTTCTAGGATTGAAATCAATTTTTCTGGTTTTTAAAATCTTCAATTTTCCGTTTATCAAGGGAATAATATCCCCAGCGAATAATTTGAAACGTTCCATGGACCAAATATCTAAACTCAAACCTATTTCCTCCTTTGTCAACGAATACACTCGATGTATTTTGTGTGATAATTTTATGTTTCCATGATTCTAAATATTCAATATAACCTTCGAAACAAATGTTATTCTTCACGATAGACTTTTTGACGCCTTTAACTTTTTGTTAACGCAGTTTAAAATAAAATATCGAATCTTTAATAATAAAACCATATGACCACTGAAAATCTGTAGATTTCGATTATTCTGTCAGGAATTTTAAGACAAAAATGTGATATCTTTTCTGTCTGGTTTTCTGTTTAGTTGAAAAACAATATTTCCTGATTTTTTTTTTAAATATTAATCATTCTGTCGAAATCATTGATATTCATTGATTCCTTCTGAAGAACGCAGATTTTCAATCACATAATAAAATTTCCAATGTTTATATTCTAAATTTGGCATTTGTAAAACAGACTGATGTATTCTACAGCGTACCTCCAAAAAAAGTAACGTAACTCATCATTAATTATCGCAAGATTCTTAAAGTAAAATTTTCATTCACATGACTGAATTGGTCATCGTATGAATTGAATCTATAGAAATTTTTTTCACATAAAAATTTTTTTTCAGGGTTAAAGGTATAAACCTGCAACTCTATAAATGCATGTATGTATTTCTCAAACTTCGAAAATATGAATCGGCAGGTGGAAGGATAATTCTCAATAGTTTTAATTTTTTAATGGAAATATAGGTTGAATAATCCTCTTTTTAGACTCACGGCCTAATGTGCAATCGATTAGACTTATCACAATCCTATTCCGATTTGAGAAAAAAAAAACAGTAGAGGTGTTTGGAGCGTGGAGGGTGAAAGATTTGAAATTCAAAAGAGCGTAGGGAGACCTGTTTCTGAAACAGCTCAAAGCAAACTTTGATTTCCATTCGTGATTGTTCTATAATGTGAAACCGTTGAAAGTAGCAAATAGGTCAAATCCAATTCGCCTTGTAGCTCGAAACTACGTAAACACGAGTCACACGACACCGTAGCGAGTTTCTATATCTCATAATTAAGGAGATGTAGGGCAAAATCATCAAAATTTGAGCCCCTTATACTGAACTTTATGTGATATCTAATTTTTAGTTTACCTGGCCTGTTGATAATTCTGTTGTCTCCAAAATCGATTGCCAACAGATTTTGTCCGAAAAAAAATTGAAATATTATTTTCTCGAATTAGAAATATTCATTCCTCTACTTATGTGTCAAATCTGTTCATTCCGCCACATCCCGTAGAACAAAACAATGTTAGAATATCTCATACTAATTTCATTCTAACACTGTTTTCAGTAATATTTATTGATGACATGTTGGCGTCCTGTCACAGATTTATTTAACATCTGTCAAATTTCATGAGATAGAAAACAGTTCTGCCAATCAATATTTTTCAAAGCAAAAATAACTAAACAATATTTACGACAATATTTCATTAATTTCGATAAAAATTCAGCGAATTAGAGAAATAAATGTATGATACTCGTACAGAAGGCTCATTCTAACACTCGTTCATTCCAAAACTCGCCATGTCGTGGCTCGTTTTGGAATTTTGAACTTGTGTAAGAATATCAATGCCTTCTGCATTTGTATCATGAATATCTATTTCAGAGTGAAGCGATTCGGAAAAATGCATATTCGGGAGCTATTTTGAGATTCCATTATGTCGATACGTCGCGTAGTCGAGAATCAAAGAAGTTTTCTCAAAATTTGTCGCAAAAAAGTTAGTCAGGCAGAATCAGTGATATTTTGCATTCATTTTGCAGATAGCGAAATTTCTATTATTTTCAACAGAACAGTAAAATGTTGACATTTTTTTTTAGGTGTAGGAATATTCTTTCTTTCTTCTGCCTGGGCGCTTCGAAATTGAGATTTTTAGATAACAAGGGTTCTTACTGATGTGATTGACAGCTATTTTCTTGGAATTCTTGAATCTTATATTGATTCGACTACCCTGTACCCCCATTCTTAACCCTCTACGAGAATACCACGCCATTAGAGATAACAAAGGTAATTGTGCAGATAGTAAAATTACCACATGATTTTTAATAGTTACAGACTCAATTCAGCATTCCGATATTCGATTGATGTATTTTGTTTGTTTTAACGATTTAAAATTCCTTTATTTTCCCTACCCTATTGTCCGTTTAGATATGGGGATTTTGAGATGAAAAAATTATTAAAATGCTAGAATAATTGTCTACGGAAAATTATGATAGTTCTCTCATAAGATCATATCCTTTCTGATAGGAACAGCAGAGAAAATCTCATTTAACTAACTGGTTAACGATTCATTACAAAACAATTTATCAAATCTCGGAATGTTGAAGAAGATAGTTTTCCAAAAAAACCAGGTTCATGTCGAAATCAGAGATATTTTCTCATTTTTTCTGTAAAAATCATTTATGGAAAGTGCTATAATTTTCAATAGTTACAGTCAAACTCTGGCATTTCGAAAACTGACAGATGTAGGTATGTTTTTAAAGGTTTTATTTTCTACCCCAGCGTAAAGAAGTGGAAATATTGAGAGCTCAAAATTAAATATAATTATATTGAAATAATCGTCTACGAAAAATACCATTTTTAGGGTGATCCCAATCTTGGATACCAAATCGTACCGAAATTGTTGATGATAGGGAAAGAGCTATTTCGTTGGACGCCATCATTCAAGAGGTCAATTTAAAAAAATATCGAATCTAGTAATGAAATGTAGATTTCGATTATTTTGTCAGAAATTTTCAGATAAAAATGTGATATTTTTTCTGTGTTTAGGTGAAAAATTATATTTTCGGAAAATTTTTTTAAATATCATATCAATCATTGTGTCGAAATCATTGACATTAATTTATTTCTCCTGCAGAACGCAAATATTGTAATCTCATAATATAACTTTCAATACTCATATTATAAATTTGGCATTTGGAAAATGACTGATGTATTCTACACATTGATTATCGCAAGGTAAAATTTTCATTCGCATAACTGAATTGGTCATCATATGAATTGATTGTACCTCTATATCACAAGCAATATTTTTCCCACAAAAAAAAATTTAGAGTGAAGGTATAAACCCCCTTCTTTAAAACTGCATGTATTTATCAAACTTCGAAAATTGTCTAAATTCCTTTCGAAATTAAAATACTTCGGACTACGGGTGACAAGTTTTCCCTCAAAAATTATTTGTAGAAGAATCGTTGACGTTTTTTTTTTGTCACGCTGTATTTTGGGAGTGAGACATGGATCCTGAATAAACGTGAGGCTGATAGATTGCTGATACTGGAACGGAAGATCCTGAGGGCTATTTTTGGGCCTTGTAGAGACGAAATAACGGGGAGAATGGAGAATAAGAAAGAATCAAGAACTACAGGCACTCTATGGGAACGAGAATATAGTACGACACATCAAGTCCAATCGCATAAGATGGGCAGGACATGTCATGAGGTCACAAGATGGAAGACTCCTCAATACAGCATTCTGGGAAAGGCCTGAGGGTAGAAGAACGGTTGGTCGTCCAAGAAAACGGTGAAGAGACGCAGTGACCAGTGATTTGCAGAGACTGGGAGTAACACAATGGGAGCTAGCAGCACAAAATCGACAAGAGTGGAGAAGAATAATAAATGCGGCCAAGACTCACCTTGAGTTGTAGAGCCATTGATGATGATGTATTTTGTTTGAAATAAATATGTTCTTCTTTTCTTTCCTCTACCCCAGCGTTTGTGCGTTCAGAAGTGGAGATATTTTGAAAAAAATTTTCAAACTAAAATTATCGTCCATGAAAGTTAACATTTTTAAAGAGATCCCAAAATCTTGGATACCAAATCGACCAAATCGTACCAGAATTGTAGATCAGTTAAAGATGGAGCTACATTGTTCGAGAAAAAGCTCCAGATCTGTGCCGCTTGGGATAGAACACAAATGAAACATTTTGAAGATATCCTGTTCATCTGCAGCAAACTCGATAAGATGAGAACAACACACGTGTGAAACTCCCTACCCAATATTCCTATGTTGAGATTCACTGCTTGCTCCTTGTCGACATTTTTGTCTCTTATCACGCATGTGGATGTATAATGGGCCACTAAGCCATAGTTAAGCCTGAAAATGCCATCACAGGAAGAAAGAGAAGATCAGCACAGTAACTTGAAAGATACATTCCAGGCAAGAAAAAATCTGGGAGATATATGGGGTAAAAAAGAAGTGTCATTTCCAAAGATCTGAGATGGCCATTAGATATTTCTGAACTAAAGAATTCAGAAATTTCTGAAGAATATGCAGCCACAAAAATCGTTTTAAAATTATTGCTATAACTTCTGTATATAAACCAATCTCTATGAAATTGCAAAAATAAAATATTGTTGGCTATGAATGATTGTATGCGTGTTTAAGCCAAAATTCATAGCTATAAACACGTTTCTTTAATTTGAAAAAAATTAATTTACGTTATATTACTCGGTATTATCTCCGATAGTATGAACCCTAATCATAAAAAGGGTTCTATAGGTAGAGAGAATTCTTGGTAGCCACAAATTACATCGTTTAAAACTCATTAGGCTACAGAAATTATGACCAGGAGATTATAGCCACAGAATTGACATTCGTGAAGGATTTATGAGTCAAACTTTCTCTTTCTAAATTTGAATATAGTTTTTCTGTCGGTGAAAGAGTGCTTGAAGCAAACAAGATAGGTTTCTCTTCACCATTAATGCGGTGACTAAGAACTGCTTCAACACCATACCCACTTGAGTCACAAGTGACATAAATAGGTAGAAAGGGGTTGAAATGCGTAAGAACACTTTCAGATGTAAGTAACTTTTTACTAGCCTGAAATACATCTTCACATTCCTTAGTCCAAGTGAAATCGACACCGGACCTACACAAATCATAAAGTGGTTTAAGTGTGCTAGAAAGCATTGGAATAAATTTACCATAGTAATTTAGAAGACCTAAGTACGATTTAAGCTGTGTAATGTTTTCTGGGGAAGGTGCTTTTTCAATGCACTCAACTTTAGCATTTGTAGGGTGTAGGCCGTATTCATCAATTTTGTGACCCAGAAATTCTGAAAAAACACACACTTTTTTTCATTAATTTTGACATTGTATTCCATCAATCTTTGCATGACAGATTTTACATTCCGATGACATTCTTCTAACTGTTCGAAACTGTTAAAAAGGGTCTAGAGAAAGCTTTAACTTTTGAAAAAAAGGGGGAAATCAGTCAATATGTATAAGCGACTTACAAGCTCCAGTGTCGACTTCCATGATAATGTGAGCTTTTTGTACACACATCTTCAGTTGTAGACTTCCATTTTCCTTAGATATGGGGTTTATACTAAGCCATCCTAACTCTAGACTCTTCTTCTTGACCTTCATCGTCCGACAAACCATGAACTTTGTTTTTACACATACTCGACTTTGCAGTATGACCCATTAAATTGCACGAGAAGCATTTCCAGTTGACAGCAGGGCATTTATTGTCATCAAAATGGACTCTTAGACAACTTTTACATTGTTTTTTTGATTTTGAAGAACTTGTATTCTGACTTGATGACTGAGTTGACGACTGACTACTTTTACTGAACTTTTTATTATTATTTGACTTCCAATTTGACTTGTTGCCTTTTTGATACTTCAACTTGTTGACTGATCCTGTTGATTCATTACCAAACAACTGTAGTTGATTATCAGTAAGCTCCATAGCTACTGCTGTTTTTAGTGCCTCGTCATATGTTGGCAAAGGATCCATTGTTAACAGTTTCCGCTTAATTGAGTTTGACTTTACTCCACAGACTAGCTTATCTCGCAGTGCATCTGACAAAAATTACTTGAAATTACAATATTTTGCAAGATTTCTAAGTCTGATTGAAAAAGCTTTAAGATCTTTTCCACTTTCTTGAACTGCTGTCCAAAACTTATACCTTTCAGCAATTATTAAACGCTTTCTTCCAAACTGACTAATCAATGCTAGAGTGAGTTCATTATACTTCTTGCTAGCTAAAGAATCTGGTGCTAGAAGATCCTTTAAACAATTATATGTTTCACCCCCAATTAAAGTTAAAAAAAGTGGAACTTTTTTTTCATCAGTGGTTATATTGTTCACCTTAAAAACTGTTCCAGGCGTTCAACATATGCCTCTGCATCTGACTCCTTGGAATTAAAATGTTCAATGGTTCCAATTAAGGACATTTTTGTAGACTTGCGACTTTAGACTGCTTTTCGACTAGACTTCAATATCTGAATAACTCCCAGACAGCTTTTCGGCACGTAGAACGACCTTTTCTCGTCGCCAATTTTGTTATGTATTTGACTTCGGTTATAATAAGACACAAGTTTCGTAAGATGAACCACATTTTATTTTTGACCATCTTACACCGTGCACCACGTGCTCTCTCATTAAGACCTAACCTCATAAGCGACTTGGTCATAGAACTATATATAAACATAGAACACTAATTTGGTATAATGCGAAAGTCGAACGTAGTACAGTTTCCAAGAATTCTTCTCTCAAAAAGCGTAACTATGACATCTCAATATATAAAACTCAGTCGGCCATATTGTTGGTGACACCATTTATAACTCAAGATTGGATGAACTGTTCATTATGAAAATTTTTTTGTTGGATTCTTTAACGGCGGGGTTAACATAAAATACCATAAATCCCTGAAAAATTTGATGAATAAGAAAAAAATATAGGAAATAATTTTCTTTCTTGCGAATAACGCCAATCGATGTGGCTCCGGTTAACAGCGGAAAAACTCTTTCTACTGATTTCAAATACACCTTATCGAGAGTATCTCTGGCAGTTTTCTATAAATATAGATATTTTCTTCTAAATCAAAGGCAGTTGTGGAATGCCACACGAGACCGATGCGATTTTTTCATATCAAAGGAACCGTGGATAATGACACCTGATATTTATATTATTTATTTATTAACTGAAAGTTGAATAAGGGATTCAAATGACCCCTATTTACTTCTAGACAGAGTCGATATCTTTTTTTAAAGTTTTTGAACATTTTCCTCAACATTTATGGAATATATTGAGGTTCTCAATGTCTTCTTCTATTCTGAATTTAATTTCTTTGATATTTTGCGGACGGGCATTTTATATTTCAAATATCCCCATAAAAAAATGTCCAACGATGTTAAGAAGGGACTATCAGGAGACCATAGAATGGAAATTCGATATAAATAAATCACAGCATTCTCGAGTGGCATTCTACAGCTGCCTTAGATTTAGACAAAAAACCAATAATTTTCAGAAACTGTCGAAAAAAACCTCAATAAAGTATGTATAAATATTTGAAATCAGAAGAAGGAGCTCTACCGATCAGGAAAATAAAATACAGGGTGTGCCATTTTAAAAACAACAATTCACATAGAATTTTTAGGTTAACGGTGCCTTAATGCAATTCTTAGTACTGAATTCTGAATGCCCATGAAATATACTGCAAATTTGCCCATTTGAACTTTTGTGTACTACCAATATTAACTGAGATAGCTATTGAGTAATATATAAACAATCACCCTGTACATACCTATTTCATTGCAATCAAATTTTTTGTATATTTTGCACTTTTGTATTTTTTTTGTATTTCACCTAATATATCCTTTGAAAAAAAAAACAACTTTATTCATCTCTAAGGCGGTACAATGTTTGCCGGTTCAGCTAGCTTATCTAATTGCCAATTGTCACAATTTGTTTCACCACCAGATCCCTTTCGCTCTTTAGTTTCTGGGATAGTAAATGATTCTAAACAGTTCTTGGCCAACATTCAAAAGCTGTTTCCGGACGACAACGTTTAGCGCAACACATACTGTACAGGACAATTTTATGTCCACTTTCAAATTATTATACCATAATACTTAATTATAATATTAAAGATGCTTTTTTTGAGGCAGTACAAGTCTGCCGGGTCAGCTAGTTTCAAATATATACTCAATTACTCATTGCCAGAAAGACATACTCGGTTATACCTGATAATAAAATAGTCATTAGCAATAGGAGTTATCACGAAGACCCCCGGTAAGACTTTTTCAGAGAAGGTTATGAAATAAATTCAGATAACTTCTTGGAACTCTACTTTCAATCGATTCCTCTGATGGATTTGTTTACATTGTGGTCAGAGGAAAGCGCAGGTAGTCTTAAGTTTTGTACTCTTCGAAATGAAATTGCAACAAGTACTCAAATAATAATTTTTCAATATCTATTGAAATATTTTATGAGAAGTCTATGCATTTTTGTGAAAAATTCTTAGGGATTTATCTGTCAGCTCTGAAACAAAAACCAATAAAAAACATTTTCAAATAATATAAGAAAGGCCCCTGCATCATAAAGTTGTGCTCTAATTTATCAGATCTTTTCAGAAATTGTTGCCTAACCATGAAAAAAAAACCAACACAAGAGAATCCTATAACAGGGCCAGCAAATCTAAAGAAAAAATGTATGTGATTTGAAAGCAGTTGTACACAGTACTACATGTTCTATGAGAATTTGAATCGATTTGACCATTTTAAATACTTAAGTACTTAAATAACAATTACAGAAGCTATTATTCGGACTATAATGAGTTTGAATAAACGATAGCATACAATGCAAACTTCGATTCCTCACCCTTTACAAATATTTTTGAAGATGTTGAGACTACCACAATACGTATAAGAACGAATTATTTCATCGAAATAACAAAATTATATCAATTGATTTCACGCAAGATGATGTTTATCATCTCTCACTCTGGCTTACCTCATTTCTGTGTATCGATTTATTCACTGAATTCATCGATGCAACAACTACCCTATTTCAAACATTTTTCAATTGTTTCGAATATGAGCAAGAGAACTATCAGAAATAATTTTTTCTAGTTTTAATGTTGATACTATTATTTTATTTCTAGTTTCAGTTGTTCAGGGTTCTCGACTTGTTAAAAAATCCTCATATCATTTATTTGTGTTGAAATATGTACAGATTCGTTGAGCGAATATATATTTTCGTAAAAAAATTTTCTAACGCTTCGTTGGCGTCCAGGGTTTTCTTCTGTTTACAACTACGATTCCGAGATTTTCATAACAGTCAGACTTAAGAGGCAAAGTAAAATATATAATGAAACAAACTTGGAGAGAAACGTCCCAGGCATACCTACTTCGATGATGAAGAAAATCCTATTTCGGAAGATGACGAAGGGATATGATAGATCACGAACAAGTTTTCTTCAAATTTCTATGGCTATTGTATCTGATGAGATGAAACCAAAAAATATATTATAATTGATATATATCATATAACTAGTTTTGACAATTTGTGAAAAGACCATTCACTGAGCAATGAAAAAGAAGAAAAAGAAGAAAAAGAAGAAAAAGAAAAGAGGCATAGATTCCTATGAGAAATTTCTAATGGAGCAACAGGTAGTCAAAATAGCATTCAGTAGAAGGGTGTATCGTGATGGCTAACATGTTTCTAGAAGAGAAAAGAATTTCGGTAAGGAATAAAATATTCAAAGTTAATAATATTCGTAATAATTTGATTTCGTTCAGACATTGTATCTGATATAATGATAGTAAAAATTATATTATTATTTAGTTTTTATTAGTAAATTATTAGTAACGTTCCTTCTTTGAGTGAACGATCTAAAATTTTTATTTTATCATTCATTTTTAACACTGAAGTCAATTGAGAAGAAAATAAAATTTTTGATCTTTCTCAGTAAACAAAGAATGCTTGAAAATTTACTAATGTAGCAACAGGTAGTAAAGAATAATTATTCAGTAGAAGTGCGTGCATCGTGATCGTAAACATATTTTCAGTAGAGAAAAGAATTTGCGTAAGGAATAAAATACTCAAAGTCACTATTTGTAATAATTTGAATTCGTTCAGAAGTCGTATATGATGTGATGATACTAAAAAATTGATTATATATTTCAAATTAAAATAATATTTCAATATTAGTTACTTTAATTTTCGAGTGAACGATCTAAAATTTTTATCTATTATTCATTTTTTACAATAAATTCAATTGCGAGAAATTTTGATGATTCCCAGTGAAGAAATAATGCTTGAAATGTAGAATTGTAGATACAGAAGAAAAATTTGTGCAAAGAAAAAGATTAAAGACATAGTTTTCTATAGTTAATTTCCAATGTTGCAACTATAATTGGTGTTTCTCGGAATAACTTTGTCGTACTCTTGCAAGATTCTAACCCAAATCTCTAAAACTCTGGTGTTTCCTGGAATTACCTTGCCGCAATCTCGAGCAAAGTTCTGAGTAGGATCCTGGCAATCTCTTAGGGCGGTCGAAGGGGGAGTTGTTATGACCGTTTGACCAATACGATACGAGCTTCATAGTGCGCAAACCAGACGATTCTGTTTGTTGTTTTCCTTCTTAAATTTGAACAGAGTATAGCAACAGTCAGTAACATTCTGTAGAAGTGTTTGAATCTAGATAGTGATGTTGTCAGTCGAGAAAAGAATTTGGGTAAGGAATAAAATATTCAAAGTCGATAATATTCGTGAAAATTTGAATTCGTTCAGACACTTTTATATTGAATATTTTTTTTCAGGAGCATCGTCTCGAGGATGTCTCAAATAATTTCCCAACAAATGAGGAATCAATCTACATACCACCTCACAGGAGGAGGAGAAGCAGGAGATATGCCATTCCAGAAGATATAAAAGCAAATTCTAAATTACGAAAATATTGGTTGAGAAGATATTCTCTCTTCAAGCGGTTTGATGAAGGGATTAAACTTGACGAAGGTAAGTCATCAATTATCCATTTCGATACATTGAATTCACTGCCGAATGTTAATGTTAATCACTATCTGGTATCTATACCAGAGGTTCTGATTAAGAAGGAAATTCTTAATCCGGATTGATTGAAACTAATTTTTTCGTCTATATTTGGGCCCCATGCAGCATTTGTTGTTCAAAAATCCGCTGCGTTCATTCAGATCTGGATGGAAAAATTCATTTTCCAATACTGCTTCTAAGTCATTTTGATCTCTATTGAAAATTATGCCAGATATGAAGTCTCATTTTGATTCTTCAACGAAAAGAAGCCGCATAGAACCATTAGATGGGAAGAAAAAATCTGGTTTCAACCAATTAGTATATAAAAGCTCGCGCTGAATACAAATCTTCCATTTTAATTGAAATTAAAATGGAAGGTTTACATTTGATATTTCCAAGTTGGACCTTTTATTTCGTATAAGACCATCATGGCCGAAAATTCTCATGGGTTCTATCGATTCACCGACAAAAATTACCTCAGTATCAGAATATAAATTTTTGCATCCTGATATGAATAAACGCCAACGGATTCTTGAACAAAAAATCCTGCATAAGGCCCACATATGTACGAAAAGTTCTTTTGGTTCTTACCAATTCGGATGAAATTACTAAAGACCCCAGTACCTACTGAGGTCTTAAGTAGGTCATCAGAATTCCGATTTCCCCATAGAGGATCTACTATACTTGTGACACAAAGAAACACGAAATATTTTGATGCTAACAGTTTGGAAAGATTTAATATTTTTTTTTACAGAAAGTTGGTACTCTGTGACTCCTGAACTGGTAGCGAAGAATACTGCAGAGAGATGTAAAGCTGATGTTGTGATAGATGGTTTTTGTGGAGCTGGAGGCAATGCTATTCAGTTTGCCTTAACATGTAAAAAAGGTAATAAATTTTTTTTGAACGAAAAATTCAAATGAATTAATTCGATTACATTTTCACAAAGTTTTGCATATATAATATTAGTATTATTTTCTTCGGCCACATGTTATTCTTGATGAATATATTTCAATATTTCGTAACTGAAACTTTATCAAATGTAATATTTAGTATCCGATTTTTCATTACCTCTACATCTTAAAACTAAGATTTAAATAAAATAATTTATACTTTTTTTCAGTTATAGCAATTGATATCGATCCAAAAAAATTGAACTAGCTAAAAACAATGCAGCAGTTTATGGTGTTCTGGACAAAATACAATTCATTGTTGGAGACTTCATGAAATTGGCTCCGAAACTCGAAGCAGATATTGTTTTCCTGAGTCCTCCATGGGGTGGTCCATCTTATGTAGATCAGAGAGTGTACGATCTTGAAAGTATGCTTCAACCAGTACCATTTTCAGAATTGATGGATGCAACTAGGAGAATTACGAATAATATTGCATTATTTTTACCGAAAAATAGCAATACTTATGATGTGAGTACCTACATTTATTAACATAATAAATTTTATATTCAGTTAGTTTCCTACTGTTGATCGAAATTAACCACAGCCAACATCATAAATATATGGTTTGATTGTTTTATTTGTTCACTGCTGGGTTATAATAGTTAGATTTATATTGGCGAAAACAAAAAAGGAATTTTATCGAAGATTAGTCCTGTGTAGTGTCACATTTTTTGAATTACACCAATTCACGAAGTGATCATATGCTGCAGAATATTTTACAAGAGATTTCGATGGTCCAATCGAAGAAACCGCTCCATTGGCGAAAACCTCAATTTCTGAAGACATTTTCATCACTTCTCACAAGCTTGCAAATGACAACTATCAATAATTATTTTACTTTATATCCGTCAGAATCAACTTTGGGTGGCAACCGTAACCAGGCATATGTCTCATAATTCATTCAATTATAATAATGATCGTAAGTGGAAAGAATCATGTGCGTAAATGTAAATCAATCCAAAAGTGGATATTCAGATTTTTATCAATAATGAAAACGTTTGAAAATAAAATAACATATTTCATTCGGAGTAGAAGTGACTTTTCATGGCTCGCTTTCAATAAACCCAAGCTCGCCATGAAAAGTGACACTTTCCCTCCTTATAAAATAGTGTACGCTGTTGATGCGGGCAATAGCGTTGAGTCAAGCCAATTTTTTTCTGATGGGTATTTCAAAAAATGAGGGGTAGTCAGATTTTTGTTCTGATTTTTGAACAGCACTAAGGAATGTAATTTACCCAGACTAATGTTTGTTTTTTTTTCAGGTAATGAAACATGTAGGAGATGATGGTTTCGTAGAAATTGAAAAAAATTTCATGAATGACATTTTGATAGGTATAACTGTTTATTATAACAATCTTGTGTAAGAATGCCACCGTAATAAACAATATGTACATATGTATAAAGTATTTTTATTAAAATAATTATATTCCTATTCCCTCCAAAAATTAAGTTTAGGAAGGATAACAATTGAAAAAGTTGCAAGCAATATGATTCTCTTACCTTCAGGTTCATAAGTAGACATTTGAAAGCCTTTATTCGTAATACAAACCTAGATTTAGGTACAAACACAGACATTTGTGTGAGCTCCTTAGGTGCAGAAGCAGAAATTTGACGTTTGGACAATTATAGTGCTACTTTACTAGTCACGTTTCCTGGAAGCAGTGCGATATAATTTTTCTTCGTAAATGTGATACAATGAATTGTATAAAATATTTTTTTAAGCTTTTTCAAAAAAAAAAAGCTCAAAATCTGATAAAAAAAGCGTATCTACTCTATCAGCTAAGCACTTTGGGAGAGATTGTGCGGCTAATTAACAAAACAACTTTTTCAAATGTGCTTCTGAATGTGAAACTTTTCATGGGCTAGATCATCTCAACGATCCTGAAAAGGAGCCAATTTCTGATGATATAGATGATGGTTTAAGAATTTCATTTCGATTCCTAAAAGCATTACAGTAGATATGCAACAAGATTTTCAAAACACATTCGACCATTTCTCATGTGAATCTCCATAAGGAATTTTAAGGTCCAAATTAGGGGAAAACGTTTCTTTTTCCGAATTTTTTTGAGTTCCATTCAAGGTCAATCCGATGTTCGGTGAATCGTTGAGGTGGCATGGTTAAGAGTTGTAGGGTGGAGAGTATCAAGGGAATAATGTCCCCAGCGAATAATTTGAAACGTTCCATGGACCAAATATCTAAACTCAAACCTATTTTAATCCTTTGTCAACGAATACACTTGATGTATTTTACTTGAATCAAATTTTGTGTGATAATTTTATGTTTCCATGATTCTAAATATTCAATATAACCTTCGAAACAAATGTTATTCTTCACGATAGACTTTTTGACTCCTTTAACTTTTTTGTTAACGCACCATAATTTCGATTCATGCATTCTATTTCGCCAGTTTTATATTCTTCATTTTCCCATTGTCGTCTCTTCATATCATCATCAGTAGTTCTTCAGCGTATATAATTCAGATCTGGGACCCACATAATCTGTCATCGGAATACCATTGTGTATCAGATGTATCAAAATATTTATGACAATCTGTTTTCATATGGATCTTCAAGCACCTCGTAAATGAGAGAGTCTGTATCAGTATACAGCACGATGCAGTTACTAAAAACATTCTTCATGTAGTCATAAATGAAATTATAAATATTGGTTTCAGCTAAATCCAGTATACTCATCCCCACGAAGATAGGCTTCTTCAAATATACTTTCTGTTTTTTAAGCTCAACAGTACCAACTTCTCATTGAAAATCAGTTTTCGCTCCATAACCACTGACCTTTCCACGACGTCAGAAGATGTAACACAATTATTGATGATAGGAATAGAGCTATTTCTTTGGAGGCCATCATTCAAGAAGTCAGTTTAAAATAAAATATCGAATCTTTAATAATGAAACCATATGACCACTGAAAATCTGTAGATTTCGATTATTCTGTCAGGAATTTTAAGACAAAAATGTGATATCTTTTCTGTCTGGTTTTCGGTTTAGGTGAAAAACAATATTTCCTGATTTTTTTTTTAAATATTAATCATTCTGTCGAAATCATTGATATTCATTGATTCCTTCTGAAGAACGCAGATTTTCAATCACATAATAAAATTTCCAATGTTTATATTCTAAATTTGGCATTTGTAAAACAGACTGATGTATTCTACAGCGTACCTCCAAAAAAAGTAACGTAACTCATCATTAATTATCGCAAGATTCTTAAAGTAAAATTTTCATTCACATGACTGAATTGGTCATCGTATGAATTGAATCTATAGAAATTTTTTTCACATAAAAATTTTTTTTCAGGGTTAAAGGTATAAACCTGCAACTCTATAAATGCATGTATGTATTTCTCAAACTCCGAAAATATGAATCGACAGGTGGAAGGATAATTCTCAATAGTTTTAATTTTTTAATGGAAATATAGGTTGAATAATCCTCTTTTTAGACTCACGGCCTAATGTGCAATCGATTAGACTTATCACAATCCTATTCCGATTTGAGAAAAAAAAAAACAGTAGAGGTGTTTGGAGCGTGGAGGGTGAAAGATTTGAAATTCAAAAGAGCGTAGGGAGACCTGTTTCTGAAACAGCTCAAAGCAAACTTTGATTTCCATTCGTAATTGTTCTATAATGTGAAACCGTTAAAAGTAGCAAATAGGTCAAATCCAATTCGCCTTGTAGCTCGAAACTACGTAAACACGAGTCACACGACACCGTAGCGAGTTTCTATATCTCATAATTAAGGAGATGTAGGGCAAAATCATCAAAATTTGAGCCCCTTATACTGAACTTTATGTGATATCTAATTTTTAGTTTACCTGGCCTGTTGATAATTCTGTTGTCTCCAAAATCGATTGCCAACAGATTTTGTCCGAAAAAAAATTGAAATATTATTTTCTCGAATTAGAAATATTCATTCCTCTACTTATGTGTCAAATCTGTTCATTCCGCCACATCCCGTAGAACAAAACAATGTTAGAATATCTCATACTAATTTCATTCTAACACTGTTTTCAGTAATATTTATTGATGACATGTTGGCGTCCTGTCACAGATTTATTTAACATCTGTCAAATTTCATGAGATAGAAAACAGTTCTGCCAATCAATATTTTTCAAAGCAAAAATGACTAAACAATATTTACCACAATATTTCATTAATTTCGACAAAAATTCAGCGAATTAGAGAAATAAATGTATGATACTCGTACAGAAGGCTCATTCTAACACTCGTTCATTCCAAAACTCGCCATGTCGTGGCTCGTTTTGGAATTTTGAACTTGTGTAAGAATATCAATGCCTTCTGCACTTGTATCATGAATATCTATTTCAGAGTGAAGCGATTCGGAAAAATGCATATTCGGGAGCTATTTTGAGATTCCATTATGTCGATACGTCGCGTAGTCGAGAATCAAAGAAGTTTTCTCAAAATTTGTCGCAAAAAAGTTAGTCATGGCAGAATCAGTGATATTTTGCATTCATTTTGCAGATAGCGAAATTTCTATTATTTTCAACAGAACAGTAAAATGTTGACATTTTTTTTAGGTGTAGGAATATTCTTTCTTTCTTCTGCCTGGGCGCTTCGAAATTGAGATTTTTAGATAACAAGGGATCTTACTGATGTGATTGACAGCTATTCTTGGAATTCTTGAATCTTATATTGATTTGACTACCCTGTACCCCCATTCTTAACCCTCTACGAGAATACCACGCCATTAGAGATAACAAAGGTAATTGTGCAGATAGTAAAATTACCACATAATTTTTAATAGTTACAGACTCAATTCAGCATTCCGATATTCGATTGATGTATTTGTATTTGTTTTAACGATTTAAATTCCTTTATTTTCCCTACCCTATTGTCCGTTTAGATATGGGAATTTTGAGATGAAAAAATTATTAAAATGCTAGAATAATTGTCTACGGAAAATTATGATAGTTCTCTCATAAGATCATATCCTTTCTGATAGAAACAGTAGAGAAAATCTCATTTAACTAACTGGTTAACGATTCATTACAAAACAATTTATCAAAACTCGGAATGTTGAAGAAGATAGTTTTCCAAAAAAAACCAGATTCATGTCGAAATCAGAGATATTTTCTCATTTTTTCTGTGAAAATCATTTATGGAAAGTGCTATAATTTTCAATAGTTACAGTCAAACTCTGGCATTTCGAAAACTGACAGATGTAGGTATGTTTTTAAAGGTTTTATTTTCTACCCCAGCGTTAAGAAGTGGAAATATTGAGAGCTCAAAACTAAGTATAATTATATTGAAATAATCGTCTACGAAAAATACCATTTTTAGGGTGATCCCAATCTTGGATACCAAATCGTACCGAAATTGTTGATGATAGGGAAAGAGCTATTTCGTTGGACGCCATCATTCAAGAGGTCAATTTAAAAGAATATCGAATCTAGTAATGAAATGTAGATTTCGATTATTTTGTCAGAAATTTTCAGATAAAAATGTGATATTTTTTCTGTGTTTAGGTGAAAAATTATATTTTCGGGAAAATTTTTTAAATATCATATCAATCATTGTGTCGAAATCATTGACATTAATTTATTTCTCCTGCAGAACGCAAATATTGTAATCTCATAATATAACTTTCAATACTCATATTATAAATTTGGCATTTGGGAAAATGACTGATGTATTCTACACATTGATTATCGCAAGGTAAAATTTTCATTCGCATAACTGAATTGGTCATCATATGAATTGATTGTACCTCTATATCACAAGCAATATTTTTCCCACAAAAAAAAAATTTAGAGTGAAGGTATAAACCCCCTTCTTTAAAACTGCATGTATTTATCAAACTTCGAAAATTGTCTAAATTCCTTTCGAAATTAAAATACTTCGGACTACGGGTGCCAAGTTTTCCCTCAAAAATTCTTTGTAGAAGAATCGTTGACGTTTTTTTTTGTCACGTTGTATTTTGGGAGTGAGACATGGATCCTGAATAAACGTGAGGCTGATAGATTGCTGATACTGGAACGGAAGATCCTGAGGGCTATTTTTGGGCCTTGTAGAGACGAAATAACGGGGGAGAATGGAGAATAAGAAAGAATCAAGAACTACAGGCACTCTATGGGAACGAGAATATAGTACGACACATCAAGTCCAATCGCATAAGATGGGCAGGACATGTCATGAGGTCACAAGATGGAAGACTCCTCAATACAGCATTCTGGGAAAGGCCTGAGGGTAGAAGAACGGTTGGTCGTCCAAGAAAACGGTGAAGAGACGCAGTGACCAGTGATTTGCAGAGACTGGGAGTAACACAATGGGAGCTAGCAGCACAAAATCGACAAGAGTGGAGAAGAATAGTAAATGCGGCCAAGACTCACGTTGAGTTGTAGGGCCATTGATGATGATGATGATGATGTATTTTGTTTGAAATAAATATGTTCTTCTTTTCTTTCCTCTACCCCAGTTTGAAAAAATTTTCAAACTAAAATTATCGTCCATGAAAGTTAACATTTTTAAAGAGATCCCAAAATCTTGGATACCAAATCGACCAAATCGTACCAGAATTGTAGATCAGTTAAAGATGGAGCTACATTGTTCGAGAAAAAGCTCCAGATCTGTGCCGCTTGGGATAGAACACAAATGAAACATTTTGAAGATATCCTGTTCATCTGCAGCAAACTCGATAAGATGAGAACAACACACGTGTGAAACTCCATACTCAATATTCCTATGTTGAGATTCACTGCTTGCTCCTTGTCGACATTTTTGTCTCTTATCACGCATGTGGTTGTATAATGGGCCACTAAGCCATAGTTAAGCCTGAAAATGCCATCACAGGAAGAAAGAGAAGATCAGCACAGTAACTTGAAAGATACATTCCAGGTAAGAATAAATCTGGGAGATATCTGGGGTAAAAAAGAAGTGTCATTTCCAAAGATCTGAGATGGCCATTAGATATTTCTGAACTAAAGAATTCAGAAATTTCTGAAGAATATGCAGCCACAAAAATCGCTTTAAAATTATTGCTATAACTTCTGTATATAAACCAATCTCTATGAAATTGCAAAAATAAAATATTGTTGGCTATGAATGATTGTATGCGTGTTTTAGCCAAAATTCATAGCTATAAACACGTTTCCTTAATTTGAAAAAAATCAATTTACGTTATATTACTGGATATTATCTCCGATAGTATGAACCCTAATCATAAAAAGGGTTCTATAGGTACAGAGAATTCTTGGTAGCCACAAATTACATCGTTTAAAATTCATTAGGCTACAGAAATTACGACCAGGAGATTATAGCCACAGAATTGACATTCGTGAAGGATTTATGAGTCAAACTTTCTCTTTCTAAATTTGAATATAGTTTTTCTGTCGGTGAAAGAGTGCTTGAAGCAAACAAGATAGGTTTCTCGTCACCATTAATGCGGTGACTAAGAACTGCTTCAACACCATACCCACTTGAGTCACAAGTGACATAAATAGGTAGAAAAGGGTTGAAATCAGTGGCGTAGTGAGCTTATTTTGCGCCCGGGCAAAAAACCTTTTTAGCGCCCCCCCCCCCCTTCTAAATTCATAATGGCATATAATATTATATGTGAAATATACTCGCAATTAGCCAAATCAATTAAGTAAGATGAACAAAGTCATAGGCTCAAGCAAGACCTTGAAATGAAGTGAAGAAAACAAGAACAGATTTCGTAATGTATACAGGGTGTACCAAGTTCGACGGTCTATTAGGCGTATCTGGAGAAATGGACCAATTTGAAATCTGAAAATTGGGATTATGTTATTGTTTGACATTATCTACCGATCTAAAATATTTTTGGAGGCTCACCACTTTCAGTTATATATTCTGTTTTCGAATTTGATAGAGTATGCAATTCTGAAAACATTCGTACTCAAATCGTTGCATTCGTCTAAATACTTTCTAAAGTATCGAGAAAAAAACTGAAGAAAAAAGGGGATGAGAATATTCGGTATTATGTTTGTTATTCCTAACCTAGATATCGTAAGCACAAACTGTTTTCACATTTTTGAAGGCGAAGACTGTAAGAATATTGTACATTTTCAGAATTTTGAATAACCTGTCACAGGGTGTTCCAAATGTTGGTTCTAAAATTCGTTTTTCAAATTTGAACCTTTTTTTTGTATGATTGGATTTTGCTAAGAAAAATGATGATAATGTTCGAACACGTTGATGCTCCTAAAATTAACAATTCTTGAGTTATTTAGGATTTTCTGATTTTATGTCGTACGTAGCGTCAAATTCATGAAATCTGTTCCATATCAACAATGATAAATGAATTCAGAAAAGAGGTAGTCACTAGTGAGTTATTTGAATAATTTATCTTCTATGAGCAAGGTCATTGTTGATATGAAACAGATTCTATGAATTTGAGGGTACCTACGACATGAAATCAGGAAATCCTGAATAACTCAAGAATTATTAATTTCAGAAGCATTAATATGTTGGAACATTGTCATCATTTTTCTTCGCATAATCCAACGCAATGATAAAAAATAGGGTTCTAATTTGAAAAACGAAAGTTATGGGCCAATCTTGATCCCAATTTTCGAACCAACATTTGGAACACCCTGTGACGGGTTTTTCAGAATTCTGAAAATGTACTATATTTCCACAATGTGAAAACGGTTTGTACTTTTTTTTTCACTCCCTGTATAACTGAAAGTGGTCAGGCTCGAAGAATATTCTCGATAGGTAGATACTGTCAAACAATATCATAATAATAATTTTCAGATTTCAAATAGGTCCAGTTCACCAGAAACGCCTAATAGGCCTTCGAACTTAGTACACCCTGTATATATGATCATCTAGAATTACTTCAAGATATACTTTATTCATTCATTCGTTTTATATACTATACTTATGAAATAATATTAATAGAAACGCAGTTTTAAAACTTTAAAAAGATTTATATCAAGGTTAATATTCATTATCTTCAAGTAAATTTAATAATAATAAGAATATACGAGTTGTACATTAATATAACTTAATACTATGTATGAATTTTCCTTGCTTTTGATTAATCAAATTCATCAATAATGTCATCAAAGTTTATCATTTCAAAATTTTCTAGATTGAATTTCTTTTCTAGTGCGGGGTTACATTTTGCTATCACCTAATTCGTTGAAGAATTCTATTCCGTTGAAACAGTGTTATAAAATTCACCCAAATTTTTACAATTTTCTTCAAGGTCGTTGTCAACATTATATTTGTTATAAATTTTCAATATCTAGTAAAAATTCAAATTGTGTATCAGGGTCACTTAATCGTAAACATATTTCTTATGGGAGACTATCAAGAATGCTCTTCATAACGGGAGAAATTTCTCTTTCGGCAGAAAAACCAACATCTCTAACTAATTCTCTGGGTATTTTGCGGCATCTTATCACACAATATCCCTCACCGCTTATATTCTGGCGCCCCATTGTAATTTAGATTCACGTTTGACGGGTTTTTTTTTCACGGCATTTTTTTAATTTTTCCATCGTGAGGAAAACAAATATATGTTTTCAGTTAGTCCAGAGTATGTCACAACGATTGAGTCTTGTTTAGCTGTAGTAACTCCTACTTATTCCAGCAATTTTTTTGTTTTGCTAACCATTTGGCGCCCCTGTATGACTAGCGCCCGGGGCATGATGCCCCCCCTTGCCCCCCCTCACTACGCCACTGGTTGAAATGCGTAAGAACACTTTCAGATGTAAGTAACTTTTTACTAGCCTGAAATACATCTTCACATTCCTTAGTCCAAGTGAAATCGACACCTGACCTACACAAATCATAAAGTGGTTTAAGTGTGCTAGAAAGCATTGGAATAAATTTACCATAGTAATTTAGAAGACCTAAGTACGATTTAAGCTGTGTTATGTTTTCTGGGGAAGGTGCTTTTTCAATGCACTCAACTTTAGCATTTGTAGGGTGTAGGCCGTATTCATCAATTTTGTGACCCAGAAATTCTGATAAAACACACACTTTTTTTCATTAATTTTGACATTGTATTCCATCAATCTTTGCATGACAGATTTTACATTCCGATGACATTCTTCTAACTGTTTGAAACTGTTCAAACTGTTTTAAAAAGGGTCTAGAGAATGCTTTAACTTTTGAAAAAAAGGGGGAAATCAGTCAATATGTATAACCGACTTACAAGCTCCAGTGTCGACTTCCATGAAAATGTGAGCTTTTTCTACACACACCTTCAGTTGTAGACTTCCATTTTCCTTGGATATGGGGTTTAAACTAAGCCATCCTAACTCTAGAGAATCATCATCGGCTTCTTCTTCTTCTTGACCTTCGTCCTCCGACAAACCATGAACTTTGTTTTTACACATACTCGACTTTGCAGTATGACCCATTAAATTGCACGAGAAGCATTTCCAGTTGACAGCAGGGCATTTATTGTCATCAAAATGGACTCTTAGACAACGTTTACATTGTTTTTTTGATTTTGAAGAACTTGTATTCTGACTTGATGACTGAGTTGACGACTGACTACTTTTACTGAACTTTTTATTATTATTTGACTTCCAATTTGACTTTTTGCCTTTTCGATACTTCAACTTGTTGGCTGATCCTGTTGATTCATTACCAAACAACTGTAGTTGATTATCAGTAAGCTCCATAGCTACTGCTGTTTTTAGTGCCTCGTCATATGTTGGCAAAGGATCCATTGTTAACAGTTTCCGCTTAATTGAGTTTGACTTTACTCCGCAGACTAGTTTATCTCGCAGTGCATCTGACAAAAATTACTTGAAATTACAATATTTTGCAAGATTTCTAAGTCTGATTGAAAAAGCTTTAAGATCTTCTCCACTTTCTTGAACTGCTGTCCAAAACTTATACCTTTCAGCAATTATTAGACGCTTTCTTCCAAACTGACTAATCAATGCTAGAGTGAGTTCATCATACTTCTTGCTAGCTAAAGAATCTGGTGCTAGAAGATCCTTTAAACAATAATATGATTCACCCCCAATTAAGGTTAAAAAAAGTGGAACTTTTTTTTCATCAGTGGTTATATTGTTCACCTTAAATAACTGTTCCAGGCGTTCAACATATGCCTCTGCATCTGACTCCTTGGAATTAAAATGTTCAATGGTTCCAATTAAGGACATTTTTGTAGACTTGCGACTTAAGACTGCTTTTCGACTAGACTTCAATATCTGAATAACTCCCAGACAGCTTTTCGGCACGTAGAACGACCTTTTCTCGTCGCCAATTTTGTTATGTATTTGACTTCGGTTATAATAAGACACAAGTTTCGTTAGATGAACCACATTTTATTTTTGACCATCTTACACCGTGCACCACGTGCTCTCTCATTAAGACCTAACCTCATAAGCGACTTGGTCATAGAACTATATATAAACATAGAACACTACAGTTGGTATAGTGCGAAAGTCGAACGTAGTACAGTTTTCATGAATTCTTCTCCCAAAAAGCGTAACTATGACATCTCAATATATAAAACTCAGTCGGCCATATTGTTGGTGACACCATTTATAACTCAAGATTGGATGAACTGTTTTTTATGAAAGTTTTTTGTTGGATTCTTCAACGGCGGGGTTAACATAAAATACCATAAAACCCTGAAAAATTTGATGAATAAGAAAAAAATATAGGAAATAATTTTCTTTCTTGCGAATAACGCCAATCGATGTCGCTCCGGTTAACAGCGGTAGAGCTCTTTCTTCTGATTTCAAATACACCTTATTGAGAGTATCTCTGGCAGTTTTCTATAAATATAGATATTTTCTTCTAAATCAAAGGCAGTTGTGGAATGCCACACGAGACCGATGCGATTTTTTCATATCAAAGGAACCGTGGATAATGACACCTGATATTTATATTATTTATTTATTAACTGAAAGTTCAATTAGGGATTCAAATGACCCCTATTTACTTCTAGACAGAGTCGATATCTTTTTTCAAAGTTTTTGAACATTTTCCTCAACATTTATGGAATATATTGAGGTTCTCAATTTCTTCTCCTATTCTGAATTTAATTTCTTTGATATTTTGCGGAATTGCATTTTATATTTCAAATATCCCCATAAAAAAGTGTCCAATGATGTTAAGAAGGGACTATCAGGAGACCATAGAATGGAAATTCGATATAAATAAATCACAGCATTCTCGAGTGGCATTATACAGCTGCCTTAGATTTAGACAAAAAAAAACCAATAATATTCAGAAACTGTCGAAAAAAACCTCAATAAAGTATGTATAAATATTTGAAATCAGAAGAAGGAGCTCTACCGATTAGGAAAATAAAATACAGGGTGTACCATTTGAAAAACAACAATTCACATAGATTTCAGGCTTTCACGACCGGATATATTGACATTAAGAGAGTCTTCCGGGCTTATTGGCCGTGGTCTATTAGGAATTATTTCACCTAACGTTTCGCCCACAACTGCGGTAGGCATCTTCAGAGGATTCTTGGTCTTAGATTGTAACTCGACCGTTGAATTTCCGAAAGTGATCACTTTCGGAAATTCAACGGTCGAGTTACAATCTAAGACCAAGAATCCTCTGAAGATGCCTACCGCAGTTGTGGGCGAAACGTTAGGTGAAATAATTCCTAATAGACCACGGCCAATAAGCCCGGAAGACTCTCTTAATGTCAATTCACATAGAATTTTTAGGTTAACGGTGCCTTAATGCAATTCTTAGTACTGAATTCTAAATGCCCATAAAATATACTGCAAATTTGCCCATTTGAACTTTTATGTACTACCAATATTAACTGAGATAGCTATTGAGTAATATATAAACAATCACCTTGTACATACCTATTTCATTGCAATCAAATTTTTTGTATATTTTGCACTTTTGTATTTTTTTTGTATTTCACCTAATATATCCTTTGAAAAAAAAACAACTTTATTCATCTCTAAGACGGTACAATGTTTGCCGGTTCAGCTAGCTTATCTAATTGCCAATTGTCACAATTTGTTTCACCACCAGATCCCTTTCGCTCTTTAGTTTCTGGGATAGTAAATGATTCTAAACAGTTCTTGGCCAACATTTAAAAGCTGTTTCCGGACGACAACGTTTGGCGCAACACATACTGTACAGGACAATTTTATGTCCACTTTCAAGGTATTATACCATAATAGTTAATTATAATATTAAAGATGCTTTTTTTGAGGCAGTACGAAGTCTGCCGGGTCAGCTAGTTTCAAATATATACTCAATTACTCATTGCCAGAAAGACATACTCGGGTATACCTGATAATAAAATAGTCATTAGCAATAGGAGTTATCACGAAGACCCCCGGTAAGACTTTTTCAGAGAAGGTTATGAAAGAAATTCAGATAATTTCTTGGAACTCTACTTTCAATCGATTCCTCTGATGGATTTGTTTACATTGTGGTCAGAGGAAAGCGCAGGTAGTCTTAAGTTTTGTACTCTTCGAAATGAAATTGCAACAAGTACTCAAATAATAATTTTTCAATATCTATTGAAATATTTTATGAGAAGTCTATGCATTTTTGTGAAAAATTCTTAGGGATTTATCTGTCAGCTCTGAAACAAAAATCAATAAAAAACATTTTCAAATAATATAAGAAAGGCCCCTGCATCATAAAGTTGTGCTCTAATTTATCAGATCTTTTCAGAAATTGTTGCCTAACCATGAAAAAAAAACCAACACAAGAGAATCCTATAACAGGGCCAGCTAATCTAAAGGAAAAATGTATGTGATTTGAAAACAATTGAACACAGTACTACATGTTCTATGAGAATTTGAATCGATTTGACCATTTTAAATACTTAAGTACTTAAATAACAATTACAGAAGCTATAATATTATTCGGACTATAATGAGTTTGAATAAACGATAGCATACAATGCAAACTTCGATTCCTCACCCTTTACAAATATTTTTGAAGATGTTGAGACTGCCACAATACGTATAAGAACGAATTATTTCATCGAAATAACAAAATTATATCAATTGATTTCACGCAAGATGATGTTTATCATCTCTCACTCTGGCTTACCTCATTTCTGTGTATCGATTTATTCACTGAATTTATCGATGCAACAACTACCCTATTTCAAACATTTTTCAATTGTTTCGAATATGAGCAAGAGAACTATCAGAAATAATTTTTTCTGGTTTTAATGTTGATACTATTATTTTATTTCTTGTTTCAGTTGTTCAGGGTTCTCGACTTGTTAAAAAATCCTCATATCATTTATTGGTGTTGAAATATGTACAGATTCGTTGAGCGAATATATATTTTCGTAATTGCTTCAGAAGAAAAAAATTTTCTAACGCTTCGTTGGCGTCCAGGGTTTTCTTCTGTTTACAACTACGATTCCGAGATTTTCATAACAGTCAGACTTAAGAGCCAAAGTAAAATATATAATGAAACAAACTTGGAGAGAAACGTCCCAGGCATACCTACTTCGATGATGAAGAAAATCCTATTTCGGAAGATGACGAAGGGATATGATAGATCACGAACAAGTTTTCTTCAAATTTCTATGGCTATTGTATCTGATGAGATGAAACTGAAAAATATATCATAATTGATATATATCATATAATTAGATTTGACAATTTGTGAAAAGACCATTCACTGAGCAATGAAAAAGAAGAAAAAGAGGAAAAAGAAGAAAAAGAATAGAGGCATAGATTCCTATGAGAAATTTCTAATGGAGCAACAGGTAGTCAAAAAAAGCATTCAGTAGAAGGGTGTATCGTGATGGCTAACATGTTTCTAGAAGAGAAAAGAATTTCGGTAAGGAATAAAATATTCAAAGTTAATAATATTCGTAATAATTTGATTTCGTTCAGACATTGTATCTGATATAATGATAGTAAAATTTATATTATTATATAGTTTTTATTAGTAAATTATTAGTAACGTTCCTTCTTTGAGTGAACGATCTAAAATTTTTATTTTATCATTCATTTTTAACACTGAAGTCAATTGAGAAGAAATTAAAATTTTTGATCTTTCTCAGTAAACAAAGAATGCTTGAAAATTTACTAATGTAGCAACAGGTAGTAAAGAATAATTATTCAGTAGAAGTGCGTGCATCGTGATCGTAAACATATTTTCAGTAGAGAAAAGAATTTGCGTAAGGAATAAAATACTCAAAGTCACTATTTGTAATAATTTGAATTCGTTCAGAAGTCGTATATGATGTGATGATACTAAAAAATTGATTATATATTTCAAATTAAAATAATATTTTAATATTAGTTACTTTAATTTTTGAGTGAACGATCTAAAATTTTTATCTATTATTCATTTTTTACAATAAATTCAATTGCGAGAAATTTCAAGTTTTGATGATTCCCAGTAAAGAAATAATGCTTGAAATGTAGAATTGTAGATACAGAAGAACAATTTGTGCAAAGAAAAAGATTAAAGACATAGTTTTCTATAGTTAATTTCCAATGTTGCAACTATAATTGGTGTTTCTCGGAATAACTTTGTCGTACTCTTGCAAGATTCTAACCCAAATCTCTAAAACTCTGGTGTTTCCTGGAATTACCTTGCCGCAATCTCGAGCAAAGTTCTGAGTAGGATCCTGGCAATCTCTTAGGGCGGTCGAAGGGAGAGTTGTTATGACCGTTTGACCAATACGATACGAGCTTCATAGTGCGCAAACCAGACGATTCTGTTTGTTGTTTTCCTTCTTAAATTTGAACAGAGTATAGCAACAGTCAGTAACATTCTGTAGAAGTGTTTGAATCTAGATAGTGATGTTGTCAGTCGAGAAAAGAATTTGGGTAAGGAATAAAATATTCAAAGTCGATAATATTCGTGAAAATTTGAATTCGTTCAGACACTTTTATATTAAATATTTTTTTTCAGGAGCATCGTCTCAAGGATGTCTCAAATAATTTCCCAACAAATGAGGAATCAATCTACATACCACCTCACAGGAGGAGAAGAAGCAGGAGATATGCCATTCCAGAAGAAATAAAAGCAAATTCTAAATTACGAAAATATTGGTTGAGAAGATATTCTCTCTTCAAGCGGTTTGATGAAGGGATTAAACTTGACGAAGGTAAGTCATCAATTATCCATTTCGATACATTGAATTCACTGCCGAATGTTAATGTTAATCACTATCTGGTATCTATACCAGAGGTTCTGATTAAGAAGGAAATTCTTAATCCGGATTGATTGAAACTAATTTTTTCGTCTATATTTGGGCCCCATGCAGCATTTGTTGTTCAAAAATCCGCTGCGTTCATTCAGATCTGGATGGAAAAATTCATTTTCCAATACTGCTTCTAAGTCATTTTGATCTCTATTGAAAATTATGCCAGATATGAAGTCTCATTTTGATTCTTCAACGAAAAGAAGCCGCATAGAACCATTAGATGGGAAGAAAAAATCTGGTTTCAACCAATTAGTATATAAAAGCTCGCGCTGAATACAAATCTTCCATTTTAATTGAAATTAAAATGGAAGGTTTACATTTGATATTTCCAAGTTGGACCTTTTATTTCGTATAAGACCATCATGGCCGAAAATTCCCATGGGTTCTATCGATTCACCGACAAAAATTACCTCAGTATCAGAATATAAATTTTTGCATCCTGATATGAATAAACGCCAACGGATTCTTGAACAAAAAATCCTGCATAAGGCCCACATATGCACGAAAAGTTCTTTTGGTTCTTACCAATTCGGATGAAATTACTAAAGACCCCAGTACCTACTGAGGTCTTAAGTAGGTCATCAGAATTCCGATTTCCCCATAGAGGATCTACTAGACTTGTGACACAAAGAAACACGAAATATTTTGATGCTAACAGTTTGGAAAGATTTAATATTTTTTTTTACAGAAAGTTGGTACTCTGTGACTCCTGAACTGGTAGCGAAGAATACTGCAGAGAGATGTAAAGCTGATGTTGTGATAGATGGTTTTTGTGGAGCTGGAGGCAATGCTATTCAGTTTGCCTTAACATGTAAAAAAGGTAATAAATTTTTTTTGAACGAAAAATTCAAATGAATTAATATCGATTACATTTTCACAAAGTTTTGCATATACAGGGTGTTTCCTAAACATGCGGCAAAAATTCAGGGAGCTGTTACTTGGACTATTCTAAGAATATTTTGTCCTTTGATGTTTTTGGAAAAACCTCTTTGTTTCGAAGATACAGGGCGAACAACATTTTTCATATTTTTAAAATTGATAATAGTATAAATAAAAATGCGTACCGCACTGTGTTTACTAAGTAGGTACAATTTATTTTTAAATGTGTTTGACAACTATAAAAAACGGCCAGTTTTTTGACTTAAAATTGATAAGTTCAGATGGTAAAGGAATACAGATTAAACATCATTGCTGGGTGTAACTTAATAAGAAATGATCCTGGTGTTTTTGAAAGGGTTCGGCAGTCAATGAGGAGAAGATTGGATGCTTGTATGCTGGCTGGAGGTGGTCATTTTCAACAGTTTTTGTAGGTTAAGTTAAATTTTCATGTAATTTTTCATAATAAAATGTTATTATCTAAAATTTTGTTTGCCCTGTATCTTCGAAACAAAGAGATTTTTCAAAAATCATCAAAGGACAAAATATTCTTAGAATAGTCCAAGGAACAGCCCCCTGAATTTTTGCCGCATGTTAAGGAAACACCCTGTATAATATTAGTATTATTTTCTTCGGCCACATGTTATTCTTGATGAATATATTTCAATATTTCGTAACTGAAACTTTATCAAATGTAATATTTAGTATCCGATTTTTCATTACCTCTACATCTTAAAATTAAGATTTAAATAAAATAATTTATACTTTTTTTCAGTTATAGCAATTGATATCGATCCAAAAAAAATTGAACTAGCTAAAAACAATGCAGCAGTTTATGGTGTTTTGGACAAAATAGAATTCATTGTTGGAGACTTCATGAAATTGGCTCCGAAACTCGAAGCAGATATTGTTTTCCTGAGTCCTCCATGGGGTGGTCCATCTTATGTAGATCAGAGAGTGTACGATCTTGAAAGTATGCTTCAACCAGTACCATTTTCAGAATTGATGGATGCAACTAGGAGAATTACGAATAATATTGCATTATTTTTACCGAAAAATAGCAATACTTATGATGTGAGTACCTACATTTATTAACATAATAAATTTTATATTCAGTTAGTTTCCTACTGTTGATCGAAATTAACCACAGCCAACATCATAAATATATGGTTTGATTGTTTTATTTCTTCACTGCTGGGTTATAATAGTTAGATTTATATTGGCGAAAACAAAAAAGGAATTTTATCGAAGATTAGTCCTGTGTAGTGTCACATTTTTTGAATTACACCAATTCACGAAGTGATCATATGCTGCAGAATATTTTACAAGAGATTTCGATGGTCCAATCGAAGAAACCGCTCCATTGGCGAAAACCTCAATTTCTGAAGACATTTTCATCACTTCTCACAAGCTTGCAAATGACAACTATCAATAATTATTTTACTTTATATCCGTCAGAATCAACTTTGGGTGGCAACCGTAACCAGGCATATGTCTCATAATTCATTCAATTATAATAATGATCGTAAGTGGAAAGAATCATGTGCGTAAATGTAAATCAATCCAAAAGTGGATATTCAGATTTTTATCAATAATGAAAACGTTTGAAAATAAAATAACATATTTCATTCGGAGTAGAAGTGACTTTTCATGGCTCGCTTTCAATAAACCCAAGCTCGCCATGAAAAGTGACACTTTCCCTCCTTATAAAATAGTGTACGCTGTTGATGCGGGCAATAGCGTTGAGTCAAGCCAATTTTTTTCTGATGGGTATTTCAAAAAATGAGGGGTAGTCAGATTTTTGTTCTGATTTTTGAACAGCACTAAGGAATGTAATTTACCCAGACTAATGTTTGTTTTTTTTTCAGGTAATGAAACATGTAGGAGATGATGGTTTCGTAGAAATTGAAAAAAATTTCATGAATGACATTTTGATAGGTATAACTGTTTATTATAACAATCTTGTGTAAGAATGCCACCGTAATAAACAATATGTACATATGTATAAAGTATTTTTATTAAAATAATTATATTCCTATTCCCTCCAAAAATTAAGTTTAGGAAGGATAACAATTGAAAAAGTTGCAAGCAATATGATTCTCTTACCTTCAGGTTCATAAGTAGACATTTGAAAGCCTTTATTCGTAATACAAACCTAGATTTAGGTACAAACACAGACATTTGTGTGAGCTCCTTAGGTGCAGAAGCAGAAATTTGACGTTTGGACAATTATAGTGCTACTTTACTAGTCACGTTTACTGGAAGCAGTGCGATATAATTTTTCTTCGTAAATGTGATACAATGAATTGTATAAAATATTTTTTTAAGCTTTTTCAAAAAAAAAAATCTCAAAATCTGATAAAAAAAGCGTATCTACTCTATCAGCTAAGCACTTTGGGAGAGATTGTGCGGCTAATTAACAAAACAACTTTTTCAAATGTGCTTCTGAATGTGAAACTTTTCATGGGCTAGATCATCTCAACGATCCTGAAAAGGAGCCAATTTCTGATGATATAGATGATGGTTTAAGAATTTCATTTCGATTCCTAAAAGCATTACAGTAGATATGCAACAAGATTTTCAAAACACATTCGATCATTTCTCATGTGAATCTCCATAAGGAATTTTAAGGTCCAAATTAGGGGTAAACGTTTCTTTTTCCGAATTTTTTTGAGTTCCATTCAAGGTCAATCCGGTGTTCGGTGAATCGTTGAGGTGGCATGGTTAAGAGTTGTAGGGTGGAGTGTATCAAGGGAATAATGTCCCCAGCGAATAATTTGAAACGTTCCATGGACCAAATATCTAAACTCAAACCTATTTTAATCCTTTGTCAACGAATACACTCGATGTATTTTACTTGAATCAAATTTTGTGTGATAATTTTATGTTTCCATGATTCTAAATATTCAATATAACCTTCGAAACAAATGTTATTCTTCACGATAGACTTTTTGACGCCTTTAACTTTTTTGTTAACGCACCATAATTTCGATTCATGCATTCTATTTCGCCAGTTTTATATTCTTCATTTTCCCATTGTCGTCTCTTCATATCATCATCAGTAGTTCTTCAGCGTATATAATTCAGATTTGGGACCCACATAATCTGTCATCGGAATACCATTGTGTTCGTCTTTCATTATTCCTATCCTAGTACCTTCTTATTAACTCGTGGAATACCATAAAGATCGTCCTTAGGATAGTCAGATGTATCAAAATATTTATGACAATCTGTTTTCATATGGATCTTCAAGCACCTCGTAAATGAGAGAGTCTGTATCAGTATACAGCACGATGCAGTTACTAAAAACATTCTTCATGTAGTCATAAATGAAATTATAAATATTGGTTTCAGCTAAATCCAGTATACTCATCCCCTCGAAGATAGGCTTATTCAAATATACTTTCTGTTTTTTAAGCTCAACAGTACCAACTTTTCATTGAAAATCAGTTTTCGCTCCATAACCACTGACCTTCCTACGACGTCAGAAGATGTATCACAATTATTGATGATAGGGATAGAGCTATTTCTTTGGAGGCCATCATTCAAGAAGTCAGTTTAAAATAAAATATCGAATCTTTAATAATAAAACCATATGACCACTGAAAATCTGTAGATTTCGATTATTGTGTCAGGAATTTTAAGACAAAAATGTGATATCTTTTCTGTCTGGTTTTCGGTTTAGGTGAAAAACAATATTTCCTGATTTTTTTTTTAAATATTAATCATTCTGTCGAAATCATTGATATTCATTGATTCCTTCTGAAGAACGCAGATTTTCGATCACATAATAAAATTTCCAATGTTTATATTCTAAATTTGGCATTTGTAAAACAGACTGATGTATTCTACAGCGTACCTCCAAAAAAAGTAACGTAACTCATCATTAATTATCGCAAGATTCTTAAAGTAAAATTTTCATTCACATGACTGAATTGGTCATCGTATGAATTGAATCTATAGAAATTTTTTTCACATAAAATTTTTTTTCAGGGTTAAAGGTATAAACCTGCAACTCTATAAATGCATGTATGTATTTCTCAAACTTCGAAAATATGAATCGGCAGGTGGAAGGATAATTCTCAATAGTTTTAATTTTTTAATGGAAATATAGGTTGAATAATCCTCTTTTTAGACTCACGGCCTAATGTGCAATCGATTAGACTTATCACAATCCTATTCCGATTTGAGAAAAAAAAAACAGTAGAGGTGTTTGGAGCGTGGAGGGTGAAAGATTTGAAATTCAAAAGAGCGTAGGGAGACCTGTTTCTGAAACAGCTCAAAGCAAACTTTGATTTCCATTCGTAATTGTTCTATAATGTGAAACCGTTAAAAGTAGCAAATAGGTCAAATCCAATTCGCCTTGTAGCTCGAAACTACGTAAACACGAGTCACACGACACCGTAGCGAGTTTCTATATCTCATAATTAAGGAGATGTAGGGCAAAATCATCAAAATTTGAGCCCCTTTTACTGAACTTTATGTGATATCTAATATTTAGTTTACCTGGCCTGTTGATAATTCTGTTGTCTCCAAAATCGATTGCCAACAGATTTTGTCCGAAAAAAAATTGAAATATTATTTTCTCGAATTAGAAATATTCATTCCTCTACTTATGTGTCAAATGGGTTCATTCCGCCACATCCCGTAGAACAAAACAATGTTAGAATATCTCATACAAATTTCATTCTAACACTGTTTTCAGTAATATTTATTGATGACATGTTGGCGTCCTGTCACAGATTTATTTAACATCTGTCAAATTTCATGAGATAGAAAACAGTTCTGCCAATCAATATTTTTCAAAGCAAAAATGACTAAACAATATTTACGACAATATTTCATTAATTTCGACAAAAATTCAGCGAATTAGAGAAATAAATGTATGATACTCGTACAGAAGGCTCATTCTAACACTCGTTCATTCCAAAACTCGCCATGTCGTGGCTCGTTTTGGAATTTTGAACTTGTGTAAGAATATCAATGCCTTCTGCACTTGTATCATGAATATCTATTTCAGAGTGAAGCGATTCGGAAAAATGCATATTCGGGAGCTATTTTGAGATTCCATTATGTCGATACGTCGCGTAGTCGAGAATCAAAGAAGTTTTCTCAAAATTTGTCGCAAAAAAGTTTGTCAAGGCAGAATCAGTGATATTTTGCATTCATTTTGCAGATAGCGAAATTTCTATTATTTTCAACAGAACAGTAAAATGTTGACATTTTTTTTTTAGGTGTAGGAATATTCTTTCTTTCTTCTGCCTGGGCGTTTCGAAATTGAGATTTTTAGATAACAAGGGATCTTACTGATGTGATTGACAGCTATTCTTGGAATTCTTGAATCTTATATTGATTTGACTACCCTGTACCCCCATTCTTAACCCTCTACGAGAATACCACGCCATTAGAGATAACAAAGGTAATTGTGCAGATAGTAAAATTACCACATAATTTTTAATAGTTACAGACTCAATTCCAATATTCGATTGATGTATTTTTGTTTGTTTTAACGATTTAAATTCCTTTATTTTTCCTACCCTATTGTCCGTTTAGATATGGGGATTTTGAGATGAAAAAATTATTAAAATGCTAGAATAATTGTCTACGGAAAATTATGATAGTTCTCTCATAAGATCATATCCTTTCTGATAGGAACAGCAGAGAAAATCTCATTTAACTAACTGGTTAACGATTCATTACAAAACAATTTATCAAATCTCGGAATGTTGAAGAAGATAGTTTTCCAAAAAAAAACCAGATTCATGTCGAAATCAGAGATATTTTCTCATTTTTTCTGTAAAAATCATTTATGGAAAGTGCTATAATTTTCAATAGTTACAGTCAAACTCTGGCATTTCGAAAACTGACAGATGTAGGTATGTTTTTAAAGGTTTTATTTTCTACCCCAGCGTTAAGAAGTGGAAATATTGAGAGCTCAAAATTAAATATAATTATATTGAAATAATCGTCTACGAAAAATACCATTTTTAGGGTGATCCCAATCTTGGATACCAAATCGTACCGAAATTGTTGATGATAGGGAAAGAGCTATTTCGTTGGACGCCATCATTCAAGAGGTCAATTTAAAAAAATATCGAATCTAGTAATGAAATGTAGATTTCGATTATTTTGTCAGAAATTTTCAGATAAAAATGTGATATTTTTTCTGTGTTTAGGTGAAAAATTATATTTTCGGGAAAATTTTTTAAATATCATATCAATCATTGTGTCGAAATCATTGACATTAATTTATTTCTCCTGCAGAACGCAAATATTGTAATCTCATAATATAACTTTCAATACTCATATTATAAATTTGGCATTTGGGAAAATGACTGATGTATTCTACACATTGATTATCGCAAGGTAAAATTTTCATTCGCATAACTGAATTGGTCATCATATGAATTGATTGTACCTCTATATCACAAGCAATATTTTTCCCACAAAAAAAAATTTAGAGTGAAGGTATAAACCCCCTTCTTTAAAACTGCATGTATTTATCAAACTTCGAAAATTGTCTAAATTCCTTTCGAAATTAAAATACTTCGGACTACGGGTGCCAAGTTTTCCCTCAAAAATTCTTTGTAGAAGAATCGTTGACGTTTTTTTTTTGTCACGCTGTATTTTGGGAGTGAGACATGGATCCTGAATAAACGTGAGGCTGATAGATTGCTGATACTGGAACGGAAGATCCTGAGGGCTATTTTTGGGCCTTGTAGAGACGAAATAACGGGGGAGAATGGAGAATAAGAAAGAATCAAGAACTACAGGCACTCTATGGGAACGAGAATATAGTACGACACATCAAGTCCAATCGCATAAGATGGGCAGGACATGTCATGAGGTCACAAGATGGAAGACTCCTCAATACAGCATTCTGGGAAAGGCCTGAGGGTAGAAGAACGGTTGGTCGTCCAAGAAAACGGTGAAGAGACGCAGTGACCAGTGATTTGCAGAGACTGGGAGTAACACAATGGGAGCTAGCAGCACAAAATCGACAAGAGTGGAGAAGAATAGTAAATGCGGCCAAGACTCACCTTGAGTTGTAGAGCCATTGATGATGATGATGATGATGTATTTTGTTTGAAATAAATATGTTCTTCTTTTCTTTCCTCCATCCCAGCGTTTGTGCGTTCAGAAGTGGAGATATTTTGAAAAAATTTTCAAACTTAAATTATCGTCCATGAAAGTTAACATTTTTAAAGAGATCCCAAAATCTTGGATACCAAATCGACCAAATCGTACCAGAATTGTAGATCAGTTAAAGATGGAGCTACATTGTTCGAGAAAAAGCTCCAGATCTGTGCCGCTTGGGATAGAACACAAATGAAACATTTTGAAGATATCCTGTTCATCTGCAGCAAACTCGATAAGATGAGAACAACACACGTGTGAAACTCCATACCCAATATTCCTATGTTGAGATTCACTGCTTGCTCCTTGTCGACATTTTTGTCTCTTATCACGCATGTGGATGTATAATGGGCCACTAAGCCATAGTTAAGCCTGAAAATGCCATCACAGGAAGAAAGAGAAGATCAGCACAGTAACTTGAAAGATACATTCCAGGCAAGAATAAATCTGGGAGATATCTGGGGTAAAAAAGAAGTGTCATTTCCAAAGATCTGAGATGGCCATTAGATATTTCTGAACTAAAGAATTCAGAAATTTCTGAAGAATATGCAGCCACAAAAATCGCTTTAAAATTATTGCTATAACTTCTGTATATAAACCAATCTCTATGAAATTGCAAAAATAAAATATTGTTGGCTATGAATGATTGTATGAGTGTTTCAGCCAAAATTCATAGCTATAAACACGTTTCCTTAATTTGAAAAAAATCAATTTACGTTATATTACTGGATATTATCTCCGATAGTATGAACCCTGATCATAAAAAGGGTTCTATAGGTACAGAGAATTCTTGGTAGCCACAAATTACATCGTTTAAAATTCATTAGGCTACAGAAATTACGACCAGGAGATTCTAGCCGCAGAATTGACATTCGTGAAGGATTTATGAGTCAAACTTTCTCTTTCTAAATTTGAATATAGTTTTTCTGTCGGTGAAAGAGTGCTTGAAGCAAACATGATAGGTTTCTCTTCACCATTAATGCGGTGACTAAGAACTGCTTCAACACCATACCCACTTGAGTCACAAGTGACATAAAAAGGTAGAAAAGGGTTGAAATGCGTAAGAACACTTTCAGATGTAAGTAACTTTTTACTAGCCTGAAATACATCTTCACATTCCTTAGTCCAAGTGAAATCGACACCTGACCTACACAAATCATAAAGTGGTTTAAGTGTGCTAGAAAGCATTGGAATAAATTTACCATAGTAATTTAGAAGACCTAAGTACGATTTAAGCTGTGTTATTTTTTCTGGGGAAGGTGCTTTTTCAATGCACTCAACTTTAGCATTTGTAGGGTGTAGGCCGTATTCATCAATTTTGTGACCCAGAAATTCTGATAAAACACACACTTTTTTTCATTAATTTTGACATTGTATTCCATCAATCTTTGCATGACAGATTTTACATTCCGATGACATTCTTCTAACTGTTCGAAACTGTTAAAAAGGGTCTAGAGAAAGCTTTAACTTTTGAAAAAAAGGGGGAAATCAGTCAATATGTATAACCGACTTACAAGCTCCAGTGTCGACTTCCATGATAATGTGAGCTTTTTCTACACACATCTTCAGTTGTAGACTTCCATTTTCCTTGGATATGGGGTTTAAACTAAGCCATCCTAACTCTAGAGAATCATCATCGGCTTCTTCTTCTTCTTGTCCTTCATCGTCTGACAAACCATGAACTTTGTTTTTACACATACTCGACTTTGCAGTATGACCCATTAAATTGCACGAAAAGCATTTCCAGTTGACAGCAGGGCATTTATTGTCATCAAAATGGACTCTTAGACAACTTTTACATTGTTTTTTTTGATTTTGAAGAACTTGTATTCTGACTTGATGACTGGGTTGACGACTGACTACTTTTACTGAACTTTTTATTATTATTTGACTTCCAATTTGACTTGTTGCCTTTTTGATACTTCAACTTGTTGACTGATCCTGTTGATTCATTACCAAACAATTGTAGTTGATTATCAGTAAGCTCCATAGCTACTGCTGTTTTTAGTGCCTCGTCATATGTTGGCAAAGGATCCATTGTTAACAGTTTCCGCTTAATTGAGTTTGACTTTACTCCACAGACTAGCTTATCTCGCAGTGCATCTGACAAAAATTACTTGAAATTACAATATTTTGCAAGATTTCTAAGTCTGATTGAAAAAGCTTTAAGATCTTCTCCACTTTCTTGAACTGCTGTCCAAAACTTATACCTTTCAGCAATTATTAAACGCTTTCTTCCAAACTGACTAATCAATGCTAGAGTGAGTTCATCATACTTCTTGCTAGCTAAAGAATCTGGTGCTAGAAGATCCTTTAAACAATTATATGTTTCACCCCCAATTAAGGTTAAAAAAAGTGGAACTTTTTTTTCATCAGTGGTTATATTGTTCACCTTAAATAACTGTTCCAGGCGTTTTTGAAAGAGGACGTCTCGGGCTTGAGGAGTCAGTTGGGGTCGGTTGATGTTGTGGCGTTGGAGAAGACAAGTAACATGTTGGAGAGCGAGTTGAAGACGTTTAAGGATGTCCTTAAACATTTCGCATCGACGGGGGTAACTGAAGCCGGTTGCTCTGAGTCTTCATCATGTGCTGGTTCAGCGGAGTTACTGGAACGTGTAAGACGTGCTAATAATATCATTGTTCGAAATGTTCCTGAGTCTGCAGATGTTGAAGCGGATAAGGCCACAGTTCATGATATCATTTCAAAAATCAGGGAAGGCTCGGCGGGCGATGTCGTGTCGATCAGAAGGCTTGGAAAGCTGCGACAGGGGGCACACAGACCGATTAAGGTAGAGTTTTCGAATTTAGCAGTACCTGCTTATATTCTACGTCATAGACGGATTCTTGCCAGCTCTGATAACTACCGGACCATTTCTATAGATGATGATAGGACGCCGCTTCAGATTAAACATCTGCATGATCTTCGTAAGGAACTTGACACTAGACGTTCTTCTGGGGAAGCTGACCTGACTATTAAATACAAAAGGGGAATTCCTTCAATAGTTAAGCTGCCGTCGTCAAAAAACTGACATCTAACTTCCTTACGTGGCCACTTATTTATACGAATCTTGCTTCACTGAACTCAAAATTTGATGAATTGACTGTCCTTATTTGTGATCGTAAACCCACGTTCGTTTTTCTTGCTGAGTCATGGCTCCATCCTGGAATATCTGATCAACAATTCGCGTTACCAGGTTATACAATTTATCGTTGCGACAGTGTAACAACGCCTGGATATGCTGGTGTTTGTGTGTATATTCGTTGCGATGTGGTTGATTCTGTCACTATTTCTCATTATTCAATCAATACACCTGGTATTGACAACCTATTTTTCGATGTAAAGTCAGATGTTTTGGATCTGTCTTTGGGCTGTAATTATCGTCCTAGAAGTTGTGTTCATGACCAAGATCTATTTAATCACCTAGAGCACTTATCAAATTCAAGAAAGAACTTGTTGATCGTTGGCGATTTCAACTTTGGAGATGTCCGTGTCTGGCCTCTGAGTCAGATGCCATCAAATAGTTCACCTTCCCTTCCTTTCGTTGAGATGTTACAGAGGTCCAGTTTAACTCAGGTCGTGGACCAGCCCACTCGGTTCAGGATAAATCAGCAGCCAACAACGCCGGACCTTCTTCTCACCAATGACGAGGATCTCATCTCAGATGTTGAGTATCTTCCTCCTTTGGGAAGGTCAGATCATGCGGTGTTGAGTACAAGCATTCAGGTGCTATCGTCAGAGCGCCCAAAGAGTGTTAGGAAGGTGATAAGATACATTGATTACGAAAGGATGGGTACTTGTCTCTCTGCGGTCGACTGGAACGCGGTTCTGGGTGAATATGATGTTGAGGAGGCATGGCATCGATTTTCTGACACTTTGACGCGGATTCTACAAGCTAACACTAGAACGAGGATGATTAAACAGAGTCCTACGAAACCGTGGATAACAAACAGATTGTTTAATGATATCCGCACGAAGAAGAGTCTCTGGCAAAGATTTCGTAGGAGTCGTTCATCACAGGACTTTTGGCGCCATAGAAGATTCTCCGAGTATCTTTCAGCTGCAATCAAACTAGCCAGAAAAAATTATGAGCAGAATCTGACCAGGCCTGAGAATAGAGCTAAGTTCTTCAAGTATATGCGATCTAAGCTCGACAGCAAAGTCTCCGTACCTGTGGTTATCGATGAACATGGTGCCATGGCGGAGGATGAGGCTGAGTCAGCTGGGATTCTTGCCAATTTCTTCTATTCCTCCTTCACTACGGAACCCGACGGTCCAATGCCGGTTATCTGCTGTGCCCGAAATGTCGAGACACTGGAGCACATCACGGTTACCGACTCAATGGTGGAGGAGCATCTTCTGAGATTGGACGTTTCTTCTGCCCCGGGTCCTGATGGATTCTCGCCAGCCTTACTCAAAGCCTGTTCAGACTCTCTTAGTGGGCCATTATGTAGGATTATGAGTCGTGTGCTGTCTACGGGTTCTGTTCCTTCTGCATGGCGTCAGTCAACAGTTACACCGATATTTAAGAAGGGTGATAAACGGATCGCTGAAAACTATAGACCCATAAGTCTCACTTCTGTAGTGGTAAAGGTTCTCGAGAGGATAATATCAAAACAGGTGCTCCAGTTCGCATTGCAGCAGTCCATAATTCCAGCGCAGCAGCATGGCTTCGTTCCAGGAAGATCGATTATTACAAATCTTCTGACATGCCTGAATGATTGGACTAAATCGTTGGATGCTAAGACACCAATAGATGTACTGTATCTGGACTTTGCAAGAGCGTTTGACCGAGTGCCCAGGAGGAGACTACTTCATAAGTTGGAGCATTTCGGCATTCGAGGATCTCTACTTGGGTTCATCAATTCGTTCCTGTCGGGTCGTTCATTTTCTGTTAGGGTCGGAAATGTGGCGTCCCCTTTGAGGCCTGTACTGAGTGGTGTACCGCAGGGTTCCGTTCTCGGACCCCTTCTCTTCATTTTGTATGTGTCCGATCTCCAGCTGGTTTTGTGCTCTTCTTCCGCATCTTACGCAGATGACATCAAACTGTACAACAGGTCGGACTGTCATGGGTCGCTTCAGAGTGATCTGAATTTGTTGGTGAGGTGGTGCTCTGACTGGTTGCTACCTTTGAATGTCTCCAAGTGTCGTGTCCTGTATCTGGGCAACAATAATCCGAGGCAATCTTATTTTATTGATGGTGTTGCCCTGGATGGCTGTATGAGCCATGTCGATCTGGGTGTCCTTATCAACAGTGATTTATCTTGGAGTCCACACATCATAAATATCTGCAATAAAGCAAAACAACGGCTTTACATGATCCAGCAGTGTTTTAAGGGTAGCCATCCAGATACCGTAGCTGCACTGTACAAGATATACATCCGCCCAATTCTGGAGTTTGCTGGACCTGTTTGGCATCCTTGGCTTCAGCGGGATGCTCAGATGCTCGAGTCTCTGCAGCGGCGGGTCACACGTTTGCCATATGGGGTGCGAAGGCCCTCATACCAAGATCGCTTGGATATCATGCGTCTCGACACATTCGCGGATCGGAAGCTTCGCGGAGACATAATTGTGACGTTTCGAGCATTAAGAGGATTTTTTGGCTTCGATCTTGCTCATCTCTTTGAGTTGAACGCCAACCATCTCAGGGGGCATGATTTGAAACTCGTGCGGGAGAGATTCCATTCGAGAGCCCGTCAACACTTTCTCAGCAATCGGGTATTTGCTTGTTGGAATCAGCTTACATCTCATGTTGTTGGAGCTCCGTCAGTCAACGTCTTCAAGAATCGGTTCGACATCTGGAGGACAAGTGTTCTTCGGTAGTTTTTTATATGCTGGATTTTTTTTCTTTGTTTGTTCATTGCCTGTGTTTTTTTTTCTCATTAAGGTTTCAATTATATTTTTTCAAGAGTTTTATAGTCACACCTGTACTCAACTCTGTATCTGTTAATTAATAATAATAATAACATATGCCTCTGCATCTGACTCCTTGGAATTAAAATGTTCAATGGTTCCAATTGAGGACATTTTTGTAGACTTGCGACTTTAGCCTGCTTTTCGACTAGACTTCAATATCTGAATAACTCCCAGACAGCTTTTCGGCACGTAGAACGACCTTTTCTCGTCGCCAATTTTGTTATGTATTTGACTTCGGTTATAATAAGACACAAGTTTCGTTAGATGAACCACATTTTATTTTTGACCATCTTACACCGTGCACCACGTGCTCTCTCATTATGACCTAACCTCATAAGCGACTTGGTCATAGAACTATATATAAACATAGAACACTACAGTTGGTATAATGCGAAAGTCGAACGTAGTACAGTTTTCAAGAATTCTTCTCCCAAAAAGCGTAACTATGACATCTCAATATATAAAACTCAGTCGGCCATATTGTTGGTGACACCATTTTTTAACTCAAGATTGGATGAACTGTTTTTTATGAAAGTTTTTTTGTTGGATTCTTCAACGGCAGGGTTAACATAAAATACCATAAAACCCTGAAAAATTTGATGAATAAGAAAAAAATATAGGAAATAATTTTCTTTCTTGCGAATAACGCCAATCGATGTCGCTCCGGTTAACGGCGGTAGAGCTCTTTCTTCTGATTTCAAATACACCTTATCGAGAGTATCTCTGGCAGTTTTCTATAAATATAGATATTTTCTTCTAAATCAAAGGCAGTTGTGGAATGCCACACGAGACCGATGCGATTTTTTCATATCAAAGGAACCGTGGATAATGACACCTGATATTTATATTATTTATTTATTAACTGAAAGTTGAATTAGGGATTCAAATGACCCCTATTTACTTCTAGACAGAGTCGATATCTTTTTTTAAAGTTTTTGAACATTTTCCTCAACATTTATGGAATATATTGAGGTTCTCAATTTCTTCTTCTATTCTGAATTTAATTTCTTTGATATTTTGCGGACGGGCATTTTATATTTCAAATATCCCCATAAAAAAGTGTCCAATGATGTTAAGAAGGGACTATCAGGAGACCATAGAATGGAAATTCGATATAAATAAATCACAGCATTCTCGAGTGGCATTATACAGCTGCCTTAGATTTAGACAAAAAAAAAACCAATAATTTTCAGAAACTGTCGAAAAAAACCTCAATGAAGTATGTATAAATATTTGAAATCAGAAGAAGGAGCTCTACCGATTAGGAAAATAAAATACAGGGTGTGCCATTTGAAAAACAACAATTCACATGGAATTTTTAGGTTAACGGTGCCTTAATGCAATTCTTAGTACTGAATTCTAAATGCCCATAAAATATACTGCAAATTTGCCCATTTGAACTTTTGTGTACTACCAATATTAACTGAGATAGCTATTGAGTAATATATAAACAATCACCCTGTACATACCTATTTCATTGCAATCAAATTTTTTGTATATTTTGTTCTTTTGTATTTTTTTTGTATTTCACCTAATATATCCTTTAAAAAAAAAAAACAACTTTATTCATCTCTAAGGCGGTACAATGTTTGCCGGTTCAGCTAGCTTATCTAATTGCCAATTGCCACAATTTGTTTCACCACCAGATCCCTTTCGCTCTTTAGTTTCTGGGATAGTAAATGATTCTAAACAGTTCTTGGCCAACATTCAAAAGCTGTTTCCGGAGGACAACGTTTGGCGCAACACTTACTGTACAGGACAATTTTATGTCCACTTTCAAGGTATTATACCATAATAGTTAATTATAATATTAAAGATGCTTTTTTTGAGGCAGTACGAAGTCTGCCGGGTCAGCTAGTTTCAAATATATACTCAATTACTCATTGCCAGAAAGACATACTCGGGTATACCTGATAATAAAATAGTCATTAGCAATAGGAGTTATCACGAAGACCCCCGGTAAGACTTTTTCAGAGAAGGTTATGAAATAAATTCAGATAACTTCTTGGAACTCTACTTTCAATCGATTCCTCTGATGGATTTGTTTACATTGTGGTCAGAGGAAAGCGCAGGTAGTCTTAAGTTTTGTACTCTTCGAAATGAAATTGCAACAAGTACTCAAATAATAATTTTTCAAAATCTATTGAAATATTTTATGAGAAGTCTTTGCATTTTTGTGAAAAATTCATAGGGATTTATCTGTCAGCTCTCAAACAAAAACCAATAAGAAACATTTTCAAATAATATAAGAAAGGCCCCTGCATAAAGTTGTGCTCTAATTTGTCAGATCTTTTCAGAAATTGTTGCCTAACCATGAAAAAAAAACCAACACAAGAGAATCCTATAACAGGGCCAGCTAATCTAAAGGAAAAATGTATGTGATTTGAAAACAATTGTACACAGTACTACATGTTCTATGAGAATTTGAATCGATTTGACCATTTTAAATACTTAAGTACTCAAATAACAATAACAGAAGCTATTATTCGGACTATAATGATATTGAATAAACGATAGCATACAATGCAAACTTCGATTCCTCACCCGTTACAAATATTTTTGAAGATGTTGAGACTACCACAATACGTATAAGAACGAATTATTTCATCGAAATAACAAAATTATATCAATTGATTTCACGCAAGATGATGTTTATCATCTCTCACTCTGGCTTACCTCATTTCTGTGTATCGATTTATTCACTGAATTTATCGATGCAACAACTACCCTATTTCAAACATTTTTCAATTGTTTCGAATATGAGCAAGAGAACTATCAGAAATAATTTTTTCTAGTTTTAATGTTGATACTATTATTTTATTTCTAGTTTCAGTTGTTCAGGGTTCTCGACTTGTTAAAAAATCCTCATATCATTTATTTGTGTTGAAATATGTACAGATTCGTTGAGCGAATATATATTTTCGTAAAAAAATTTTCTAACGCTTCGTTGGCGTCCAGGGTTTTCTTCTGTTAACAACTACGATTCCGAGATTTTCATAACAGTCAGACTTAAGAGGCAAAGTAAAATATATAATGAAACAAACTTGGAGAGAAACGTCCCAGGCATACCTACTTCGATGATGAAGAAAATCCTATTTCGGAAGATGACGAAGGGATATGATAGATCACGAACAAGTTTTCTTCAAACTTCTATGGCTATTGTATCTGATGAGATGAAACTAAAAAATATATTATAATTGATATATATCATATAATTATATTTGACAATTTGTGAAAAGACCATTCACTGAGCAATGAAAAAGAAGAAAAAGAATAGAGGCATAGATTCCTATGAGAAATTTCTAATGGAGCAACAGGTAGTCAAAAAAAGCATTCAGTAGAAGGGTGTATCGTGATGGCTAACATGTTTCTAGAAGAGAAAAGAATTTCGGTAAGGATTAAAATATTCAAAGTTAATAATATTCGTAATAATTTGATTTCGTTCAGACATTGTATCTGATATAATGATAGTAAAAATTATATTATTATATAGTTTTTATTAGTAAATTATTAGTAACGTTCCTTCTTTGAGTGAACGATCTAAAATTTTTATTTTATCATTCATTTTTAACACTGAAGTCAATTGAAAAGAAATTAAAATTTTTGATCTTTCTCAGTAAACAAATAATGCTTGAAAATTTACTAATGTAGCAACAGGTAGTAAAGAATAATTATTCAGTAGAAGTGCGTGCATCGTGATCGTAAACATAATTTCAGTAGAGAAAAGAATTTGCGTAAGGAATAAAATACTCAAAGTCACTATTTGTAATAATTGGAATTCGTTCAGAAGTCGTATATGATGTGATGATACTAAAAAATTGATTATATATTTCAAATTAAAATAATATTTTAATATTAGTTACTTTAATTTTTGAGTGAACGATGTAAAATTTTTATCTATTATTCATTTTTTACAATAAATTCAATTGCGAGAAATTTCAAGTTTTGATGATTCCCAGTGAAGAAATAATGCTTGAAATGTAGAATTGTAGATACAGAAGAACAATTTGTGCAAAGAAAAAGATTAAAGACATAGTTTTCTATAGTTAATTTTTAATGTTGCAACTATAATTGGTGTTTCTCGGAATAACTTTGTCGTACTCTTGCAAGATTCTAACCCAAATCTCTAAAACTCTGGTGTTTCCTGGAATTACCTTGCCGCAATCTCGAGCAAAGTTCTGAGTAGGATCCTGGCAATCTCTTAGGGCGGTCCATGATACTACAACAACAACAGTTTTAGTATCATGGGGCGGTCGAAGGGAGAGTTGTTATGACCGTTTGACCAATACGATACGAGCTTCATAGTGCGCAAAGCAGACGATTCTGTTTGTTGTTTTCCTTCTTAAATTTGAACAGAGTATAGCAACAGTCAGTAACATTCTGTAGAAGTGTTTGAATCTAGATAGTGATGTTGTCAGTCGAGAAAAGAATTTGGGTAAGGAATAAAATATTCAAAGTCGATAATATTCGTGAAAATTTGAATTCGTTCAGACACTTTTATATTAAATATTTTTTTTCAGGAGCATCGTCTCAAGGATGTCTCAAATAATTTCCCAACAAATGAGGAATCAATCTACATACCACCTCACAGGAGGAGAAGAAGCAGGAGATATGCCATTCCAGAAGAAATAAAAGCAAATTCTAAATTACGAAAATATTGGTTGAGAAGATATTCTCTCTTCAAGCGGTTTGATGAAGGGATTAAACTTGACGAAGGTAAGTCATCAATTATCCATTTCGATACATTGAATTCACTGCCGAATGTTAATGTTAATCACTATCTGGTATCTATACCAGAGAATCTGATTAAGAAGGAAATTCTTAATCCGGATTGATTGAAACTAATTTTTTCGTCTATATTTGGGCCCCATGCAGCATTTGTTGTTCAAAAATCCGCTGCGTTCATTCAGATCTGGATGGAAAAATTCATTTTCCAATACTGCCTCTAAGTATTTTGATCTCTATTGAAAATTATGCCAGATATGAAGTCTCATTTTGATTCTTCAACGAAAAGAAGCCGCATAGAACCATTAGATGGGAAGAAAAAATCTGGTTTCAACCAATTAGTATATAAAAGCTCGCGCTGAATACAAATCTTATATTTTAATTGAAATTAAAATGGAAGGTTTACATTTGATATTTCCAAGTTGGACCTTTTATTTCGTATAAGACCATCATGGCCGAAAATTCTCATGGGTTCTATCGATTCACCGACAAAAATTACCTCAGTATCAGAATATAAATTTTTGCATCCTGATATGAATAAACGCCAACGGATTCTTGAACAAAAAGTCCTGCATAAGGCCCACATTTGTACGAAAAGTTCTTTTGGTTCTTACCAATTCGGATGAAATTACTAAAGACCCCAGTACCTACTGAGGTCTTAAGTAGGTCATCAGAATTCCGATTTCCCCATAGAGGATCTACTATACTTGTAACACAAAGAAACACGAAATATTTTGATGCTAACAGTTTGGAAAGATTTAATATTTTTTTTTACAGAAAGTTGGTACTCTGTGACTCCTGAACTGGTAGCGAAGAATACTGCAGAGAGATGTAAAGCTGATGTTGTGATAGATGGTTTTTGTGGAGCTGGAGGCAATGCTATTCAGTTTGCCTTAACATGTAAAAAAGGTAATAAATTTTTTTTGAACGAAAAATTCAAATGAATTAATATCGATTACATTTTCACAAAGTTTTGCATATATAATATTAGTATTATTTTCTTCGGCCACATGTTATTCTTGATGAATATATTTCAATATTTCGTAACTGAAACTTTATCAAATGTAATATTTAGTATCCGATTTTTCATTACCTCTACATCTTAAAACTAAGATTTAAATAAAATAATTTATACTTTTTTTCAGTTATAGCAATTGATATCGATCCAAAAAAAATTGAACTAGCTAAAAACAATGCAGCAGTTTATGGTGTTTTGGACAAAATACAATTCATTGTTGGAGACTTCATGAAATTGGCTCCGAAACTCGAAGCAGATATTGTTTTCCTGAGTCCTCCATGGGGTGGTCCATCTTATGTAGATCAGAGAGTGTACGATCTTGAAAGTATGCTTCAACCAGTACCATTTTCAGAATTGATGGATGCAACTAGGAGAATTACGAATAATATTGCATTATTTTTACCGAAAAATAGCAATACTTATGATGTGAGTACCTACATTTATTAACATAGGAAATTTTATATTCAGTTAGTTTCCTACTGTTGATCGAAATTAACCACAGCCAACATCATAAATATATGGTTTGATTGTTTTATTTGTTCACTGCTGGGTTATAAAAGTTAGATATATGATATTGGCGAAAACAAAAAAGGAATTTTATCGAAGATTAGTCCTGTGTAGTGCGAAGGCAAGCGTCGCTAGACTGAGGTTTTTGTAGACAAAAGCAGATTGTACTGATTACAGACTACGTGGATGTGTTTGAAAAGCTTGTTCATAAATTGATCAAAAGCAGTGAGTTGTTTTCTCGATCGAAAAGTTCCATTTCTCCGCCAAGGATGAAAAGTGGCAACTTTTCTTGGAACACTTTCTATACTATGTATTCCCATCACAGCTCTGCAGCATTTTCCAGATTGATATTTCAAGAAAAATCTATTTTCAACGAAATCGTTTGGTCTCAACGCAGTGTATCTACGATGAATATTTTGATTATTTTCTCCGATAACTATGAATGTTCGAACTTTTCTCGTTTTACTATCTGGAATATTGACTATGATAATGTTTTCCTTGTCCTGGATATCTGTTGTTTTCATTTTAACCATCTCATCGCATCTACAGGCACCAGCTACTCCGAATAATAAAACAATCTGAAACAACCACGAGATCAAAAATACAAAATTAAAATTACTTGAAACATGATAGTAACCTTTAATCCTAAATGAGAATCATCTGGTGCTTCTAAGAGGAAACGCTCGAATTCTTCCTTTGAAAAAGAAAAAACTCTTGATTTTTTCGCGAGATACCCTTCATTAGATTTTTTCAAGAATGAGCGCAATTTCAGATATTTACCAATATCTATGTCATGTTTGATCGCTAGTTGCTACTTAATCATTGAATATCGGGCCAACAAAGTAGAGGATTTCCATTTTTTTTCACTAGACATTGAGATGAAATATGCTGAAAGAACATTTTCTTGGTAAACTGTCACATTTTTTGAATTACACCAATTCACGCAGTGATCATATGCTGCAGAATATTTTACAAGAGACTTCGATGGTCCAATCGAAGAAACCGCTCCATTGGCGAAAACCTCAATTTCTGAAGACATCACTTCTCACAAGCTTGCAAATGACAACTATCAATAATTATTTTACTTTATATCCGTCAGAATCAACTTTGGGTGGCAACCGTAACCAGGCATATGTCTCATAATTCATTCAATTATAATAATGATCGTAAGTGGAAAGAATCATGTGCGTAAATGTAAATCAATCCAAAAGTGGATATTCAGATTTTTATCAATAATGAAAACGTTTGAAAATAAAATAACATATTTCATTCGGAGTAGAAGTGACTTTTCATGGCTCGCTTTCAATAAACCCAAGCTCGCCATGAAAAATGACACTTTCCCTCCTTATAAAATAGTGTACGCTGTTGATGCGGGCAATAGCGTTGAGTCAAGCCAATTTTTTTCTGATGGGTATTTCAAAAAATGAGGGGTAGTCAGATTTTTGTTCTGATTTTTGCACAGCACTAAGGAATGTGGTTCAAGTGAACAGCTATTTGGACAAGAAAAATGAAAAACAGAACATGAAAAAACTAAAATCAGATACAAATAGCGAAATATCTCTTTAATTTTCAGATTTCCGTCATTTGCAGTGTTGAAAGGGATTAAATCGTACAATTCATTGCTGTTTTGCAGGCGCAAAAGATCACAGAGTCAACTAGCTTTTCTCTCGATTTTAATTCATGTGGCCCTCCACTTTTTATGCATACTGAATCTAATGTTTCTGGTCCTAGAAATATTTTACTCTGTGAATGAATTGCGAAAAAAAAAACTCATGAAAATTTCCAGAATGTAATTTACCCAGAGTAATGTTTGTTTTTTTTCAGGTAATGAAACATGTAGGAGATGATGGTTTCGTAGAAATTGAAAAAAATTTCATGAATGACATTTTGATAGGTATAACTGTTTATTATAACAATCTTGTGTAAGAATGCCACCGTAATAAACAATATGTACATATGTATAAAGTATTTTTATTAAAATTATTATATTCCTATTTCCTCCAAAAATTAAGTTTAGGAAGGATAACAATTGGAAAAGTTGCAAGCAATATGATTCTCTTACCTTCAGGTTCATAAGTAGACATTTGAAAGCCTTTATTCGTAATACAAACCTAGATTTAGGTACAAACACAGACATTTGTGTGAGCTCCTTAGGTGCAGAAGCAGAAATTTGACGTTTGGCCAATTATAGTGCTACTTTACTAGTCACGTTTCCTGGAAGCAGTGCGATATAATTTTTTTTCGTAAATGTGATTCAATGAATTGTATAAAATATTTTTTTAAGCTTTTTCAAAAAAAAAAAGCTCAAAACCTGATACAAAAAGCGTATCTACTCTATCAGCTAAGCACTTTGGGAGAGATTGGGCGGCTAATTAACAAAACAACTTTTTCAAATGTGCTTCTGAATGTGAAACTTTTCATGGGCTAGATCATCTCAACTTTCCTGAAAAGGAGCCAATTTCTGATGATATAGATGATGGTTAAGAATTTCATTTCGATTCCTAAAAGCATTACAGTAGATATGCAACAAGATTTTCAAAACACATTCGACCATTTCTCATGTGAATCTCCATAAGGAATTTTAAGGTCCAAATTAGGGGAAAACGTTTCTTTTTCCGTATTTTTTTGAGTTCCATTCAAGGTCAATCCGGTGTTCGGTGAATCGCTGAGGTGGCATGGTTAGAAGTTGTAGGGTGGAGAGTATGGTAATTCCAGAATTTAGACTAATTTGGTGATGTCACCTCATTATTATAAGCGGAAATAATTTATTTAATTGATTTTAATAATCAATTAACAATTATATAACAATAGAAAAGGTTTATTAATTTATCATATGTTTTTTCTAGGATTGAAATCAATTTTTCTGGTTTTTAAAATCTTCAATTTTCCGTTTATCAAGGGAATAATGTCCCCAGCGAATAATTTGAAACGTTCCATGGACCAAATATCTAAACTCAAACCTATTTCGTCCTTTGTCAACGAATACACTCGATGTATTTTGTGTGATAATTTTATGTTTCCATGATTCTAAATATTCAATATAACCTTCGAAACAAATGTTATTCTTCACGATAGACTTTTTGACGCCTTTAACTTTTTTGTTAACGCACCATAATTTCGATTCATGCATTCTATTTCGCCAGTTTTATATTCTTCATTTTCCCATTGTCGTCTCTTCATATCATCTTCAGTAGTTCTTCAGCGTATATAATTCAGATCTGAGACCCACATAATCTGTCATCGGAATACCATTGTGTTCGTCTTTCATTATTCCTATCCTAGTACCTTCTTATTAACTCGTGGAATACCATAAAGGTCGTCCTTAGGATAGTCAGATGTATCAAAATATTTATGACAATCTGTTTTCATATGGATCTTCAAGCACCTCGTAAATGAGAGAGTCTGTATCAGTATACAGGGTCTTTCACGAGGAACCTCACCCATATTTATACGGGAAACTACTGAACGTATTTTCATGAAATTCAGCACTTATAAGTATTTCACCATGCTGATGAAATCTAAAATATTTTCAAGGCATGAACACCTCCGGTTTTTCCGGAAATGACGTCAACTTCCGTTTTTCAAATTAGAACACCATTTTTTTATTGCAGAAATAGATTCCTTAGAAAATTTCGAGTTATTTTGATGTAACATTTTTCAGTTTTGGTTGGAAAATTCTCTCTGAGCGGAAAAATTCGAAAAAAAAATCGAAAATAGAGCTCCGCTGAAACAAGAATAACTTCGAGGTTTTTGGATGGAAAATTTTCATTTTTGGAATTTTTCAAGTTGTAAGATTGATGTATCCACTTTAGAAATCGAAATCGCGATTCATGATACAGGGGGTGAAAAAATCGCTTTCAAATTCAGGGATGACAAATTCGTGAAAAATCAATTTTTTCAAATTAGAACCCCATTTTTTTATAGCAGATATTGAATCTACGTTAAAAAATAATGTGAGAGTATGCATCACACCCTTGCCCTAAAATGGATATTTTCTGAGTTATTCACAAAAAACTGTTTTTCGTCTTGAATTTTCAGCTATTTCTTTTCCCTTCACGCCAAAAAGATGAAATTTTCAGGAACTGTTATTTGAACCATGCTGTAGATTTTTCACCCCTTCTTGAAACCGACTTCAAGTTACTATCAGGAGAATCATGGCAAACTCTCGCAGTTATAACTAGAGAAGATGGTCAAAGTTTTGACCGTTAATTTCTAGACATTTATTTATACGTCTCAGGAATGCTTCGTGCGTTGCACTTCTTATTTCATCGGGAGGAAGAGATCTGCAAAAGTGATGAAAAACCAAATTGAGTTTCAAAACTATGAATCTAAAAATCTAAACAAACCTGAACGCATTTCTGACTCGTTCTATGCAGTCCTCTTTATCAATCAGGGGAGTTGAGTAGACAATATTTTTTATCCTACCCCAAACATAATAGTCTAAAGGAGTTAAATCGGGAGAACGTGGTGGCCAAAGATGTGGACCATTGTTCGCCAACCATCGATCTTCAAATAGCCTGTAGAGGATATTTGACACATTGAGTGAATTGTGTGGAGTCGCGCCATCTTGTTGATACCATAAGTCATTATGGTTCTGTACTAGCAGCTCAATTATTTGAGTCAATATGTCAGAATATCTATCTCCTAAGGGAGAACATTCTTTAAATAATGCAAACATGTGTAGTGTTCTATCTTACCAGTTAAAGTCCCATCATAAATGTGAACATCGAGAATTGCATTATTTTTGATGGCGCAAAAAACATTGAAACTCCAGGTCTCTTGAAAGTTCCATTGTCTGAAGTGGTGGTTGTTCTCTTCATCCCAATAATGACTGTTATGCCTATTGAAAGAACCATTCTTTGTGAATTTACATTCATCTGTCCAAATTATACAGTCCAAAAAGTTTTCATTCTCTTGAAATCGAATCATCATAGCTTCGCAAAACTCTGTTCTCCTGACGAAATCAGTTTCCTGCAAATGCTGTACCCTATTGAATTTATATGGGTGCATTTTATGTTTTTTTAATATTCTCCAAACACTCGATTGAGATAATCCCAGATCAATCTCGGCATCTTTGGAAGAATTTTGAGGATTCACACGAAAATATGCAAGAACTGTAATTTCGCTGTTCTCATCTTCTACTACACTTTTTTCTCTGTGTATAGTTTTCTTAACGAAAGATCCGACATTTCTCAAGTTTGTCATGGTTCTGTTAATGGTATCTCTCGTTGGTCTGGGTCGGTCAGGAAACCTCTCAATGAACAGTCGAATCGTTCTATCTACAACTTTATTACATTCTCCATGAAGTAGAATGAGATTTAAATAATCTTCATTGGTAAAATTAGGCATAGTGATCGATTTTATAACTTAATACGAATTATCACCAAATTAATAGTAAACACAAAATGATACTGAATGAAGAGGAATTTGGCAGATGTAATTAATGATATCTATCATTAAAAAAAAAAGAATGTAAAACATTGTAAGCTTTTGCATATTGTTCATAAGGAATTATTCATTTATCACTGGAGAGAAAACCGATGGCCGATTAGTTGAAATAAAGAGGTTCCCGATACAAATTCGAATCAAAATTCGCCATCTATTTAGGAACAACCTGTAACTTTTTTCTCTTGCATATTAGGGTAGTAGAATCTAAAACATGGTTTAAGTAACAGTTCCTGAAAATTTCATCTTTTTGGCGTGAAGGGAAAAGAAATAGCTGAAAATTCAAGACGAAAAACAGTTTTTTGTGAATAACTCAGAAAATATCCATTTTAGGGCAAGGGTGTGATGCATACACTCACATTATTTTTTAACGTAGATTCAATATCTGCCATAAAAAAATGGGGTTCTAATTTGAAAAAATTGATTTTTCACGATTTTGTCATCCCTAACTTTGAAGCGATTTTTCACCCCCTGTATCATGAATCGCGATTTCGATTTTCAAAGTGGATACATCAATCTTACAACTTGAAAAATTCCAAAAATGAAAATTTTCCATCCAAAAACCTCGAAGTTATTCTTGTTTCAGCGGAGCTCTATTTTCGATTTTTTTTTCGAATTTTCCCGCTCAGAGAGAATTTTCCAACCAAAACTGAAAAATGTTACATCAAAATAACTTGAAATTTTCTAAGGAATCTATTTCTGCAATAAAAAAATGGTGTTTTAATTTGAAAAACGGAAGTTGACGTCATTTCCGGAAAAACCGGAGGTGCTCATGCCTTGAAAATATTTTAGATTTCATCACCATCGTGAAATACTTATAAGTGCTGAATTTCATGAAAATACGTTCAGTAGTTTCCCGTATAAATATGGGTGAGGTTCCTCGTGAAAGACCCTGTATACCAGAAGATTTAACCATAGGTGAAACACATCTCAGTCTACAAGGAACAACAAAATTCCTTGGAATGATACTAGACGAACATCTTAATTGGGGAGAACATATTAAAATTACAAACAGCAGCTTAAACTCAGTGTGCTATACAATCAGAGTACTGTCCAAATACCTGAGGAAAGAACTATTGAAAACAGTCTATCATGCCAACTTTGAGTCAAGAATGAGATACGGAATAATTTTCTATTCTATTTTCTAACATCTTTGTTACACAGAAGAAAGTTCTAAGAGTTATACTCGGTCTTAAGTATAGAGAATCCTGTAGAGGTTTATTTAGAGAGAATAAGATTCTCACAGTGTATGCAGTTTACATCCAAGAATGCCTAAACTTCGATATCCAAAACAAACGACTTTTTGAAAATGACATGAGCCAACACAGTTATGAGAGAAGAGACCCATACTTTATATATCCTAAGCATCACCTTATAATGACTGAGAAAGGTTGTCACTATTCTTGTTTGAAAATGTACAATAGACTGCCAAGTCACATTAGGAGAGAAACAAATATTGGAAAATTTAAAAAAACCATATATGAAATGTTAATGACATTAGAGCCTTATGATTTAGGGGAATTTTATAATAAATTGTAATTTTTTCTTTTTTGACACTATTATCTTCTTGCTGCTTGTAGTTACTAGAAATAAAGATTTTTTCTATTCTATTCTATTCTACAGGGTGTTTCCTAAACATGCGGCAAAAATTCAGGGAGCTGTTACTTGGACTATTCTAAGAATATTTTGTCCCTTGATGTTTTTGGAAAAACCTCTTTGTTTCGAAGATACAGGGCGAACAACATTTTTCATATTTTTAAAATTGATAATAGTATAAATAAAAATGCGTACCGCACTGTGTTTACTAAGTAGGTACAATTTATTTTTAAATGTGTTTGACAACTATAAAAAACGGCCAGTTTTTTGACTTATACCACTCCAGTAGAAAATGTGGAAGACTTGCGAAATCGGATCATTGCTGGGTGTAACTTGATAAGAAATGATCCTGGTGTTTTTGAAAGGGTTCGGCAGTCAATGAGGAGAAGATTGGATGCTTGTATGCTGGCTGGAGGTGGTCATTTTCAACAGTTTTTGTAGGTTAAGTTAAATTTTCATGTAATTTTTCATAATAAAATGTTATTATCTAAAATTTTGTTTGCCCTGTATCTTCGAAACAAAGAGGTTTTTCAAAAATCATCAAAGGACAAAATATTCTTAGAATAGTCCAAGGAACAGCCCCCCGAATTTTTGCCGCATGTTAAGGAAACACCCTGTATATTCAAAACGAAATATCGTCCCAAAAAATCGAAAATTCTCACTCGTGAACAAGTTGAAAAGTTTATAAAGGAGGCACCAGACGAGAAATACTTGATGGTTAAGTTTGCAACTATTTTCGGATTATTTGGAGCCTGTCAGAGTGAAGAATTGTGTAATTCATCAGTGGAAGACATCGAAATAACAAATGAATCATTGGTTATACAACTTCCAATTACAAAAACGAAAGTCAGTCGTTCTTTCAGTATTATTGGGAAGTATGTAGACTATTTTCATAAGTACTTTGTACTGCGTCCTTCTGTCATCAAACATCGTCGTTTTTTCCTGAAATACATGAATAATAAATGCACTGCCAATCCAGTTGGTATTAATACATTTGGGAAAATTCCATCTATTGTTGCCGAATTCCTCAAACTGCCAGAACCAATGCAATATACAGGACACCGTTTTCGAAGATCATCCGGATATAAAAAACATGGTGGATGGAAGTCTACGACAGTAGCCGAGGGCTATGTTGATCTTTCCATTGCATATAGAAATGTCATTGCTGAAAAAATTCTCCCAACCTCAACAGATTTTGGATCATCATCATCCAATATTGTACTTCCGGTTTCTACTAGTACTGATGGTGCTGAAGATTCTAATAATGTGTTGCGAAGTTCCCTAACGTAACAGGGTATTATTGTTAGTAATTGTTCTAGTTTTAAGATTTGTATTAATGTTCATAAGTAATGATTGTTAAATATTGATAATACAAATTTGCAATTGCTGAATTTTTCTCATCTGATTTCATCATAAGAAACTGGAGTGCTAAAAATATTTTCAACATGCCTCCACGTGATCAGTTTTAACATTGTTTGCTGTCATTAAAAGTGTCACTCTTGATGGCAGTTGTATGCAAAAATGCTTGTACTAACAATCGTTCATTCAAGAATGAATTTTAACTCGTGAAAAAATATCAGTGTCCTCTGCACTTTTTTATAACTAACCATTTGAAAATTCCAAGAAGATACTTGAAAAATCTTCAACTGGGAGCTATCGAGAATTGACAAATTGTCAAGGAAAGTTTTCGAGGAAATCCTAGGGGTTTTGAAAGAGACTGCTAGACTAATGGTCAAGAAATCCTTTCGACCAGATAGACATCGTTGAATATCGATTAAGGGGTGCAGTCAAGCTTGATAATGGTATTGTTAAATGTACTGGAAGAAACAAAATTTCGATCTTTGCCCCAATATCCACCAAAGTGTTTTCAAATTGGCATGTCGGTAGTTGAAATACTGTTAATTTATTGGGGTTACGAGAGTATGCTAATAACCTCTCAGCAGCGACTCGTCAGGAAAAGACTTCAACCCTAATCCTCTGTTTTCACTTATTTCTCCATTAGGTTCATTCCAAATCTTGATGAAATTTGGTGGTAACTACACTCCCCGTCAATAAATTCCGGACAGGCAAAATTTTTGTCAAATTCAACACCCTGTATCTTTTTTAGTGGTTATCCGATTTTATTGAAATTTTCACCAGGTATAGTATTGGGTCTCGTTATATTAACCTGGAATTTACTTTGCGAAAATACCTGTAGTTCATGTGTTATATAGGGTGAAACAAAACCTTGTTTTATACCCTTCATTTCTAAACACATTGTGGTGAATTTGAGACGGAAAATTTGATATCATTCAGTTTTATTTTGAAGTGTGACCCTTTCTTAACAAAATGTTTTTTGATTTACGCCAGTATCTGCTAAAAAAAAAGAAACACATTTTCAAAGAAAGTGTTGCATTTTTTCAATTTTTATAACAATTTGAAACAGTACAATACCTTATCGATAAGTAAACATATACAAAGATCTGAAAATGAATTGCGTGTATTTCCAAATCGCTTTCTCATCATTCCTACCATACGACGTGGCATACTTTCAATGCATTTCCGAATTGCTTCCGGGGGAATATTTTCCCGTTCTTCAAGAAGGGCTGTTTGTAAATCGGGCAGGGTGTTGGGCTGCCGATTTCGAACATGTCTACCTAGCATATCCCATACATGTTCAATTGGATTTAAATCCAGCCTTCTGGCTGGCCACACGAATCGTAGTAACCCGTGCAACGTGAGGCATTGTTCTGCATTAACAGCAATTGTTGCTTCCCCCAGAAGCAATTCGTAAATGCATTGAAAGTATGCCACGTCGTATGGTAGAAGTGATGAGAGAGCGAGGTGAAATACACGCTATTGATTTTCAGATGTTTGTTTATGTTTACTAGTCGATACGGTATTGTAATGTTTTGAATTGTTATAAAAATTGAAAATGTGTATCTTTTTTTAAGCAGATACTGACGCAAATCAAAACACATTTTATTAAGAAAGGGTCACACTTCAAATTAAAACTGAATGATATCAAATTTTCCGCCTCAAATTCACCACAGGGTGTTTAGAAATGAATGGTATAAAACAAGGTTTTGTTTCACCCTGTATAACGGATGAACTGCAGGTATTTTCTTGAAGTAAATTTCAGGTTGATATAACAAGACCCAATACTATACCTGGTGAAAATTTCATCAAAATCGGAGAACCACGAAAAAAGATACAGGGTGTTGAATTTGACAAAAAATTTGCCTGTCCGGAATTTATTGACGGGGAGTGTAGAATTTTGTTTGCCTCCCAAAAAACTCAAAATCTCCTCACATTGAAGGAAGTAGGCCAATTCTAATGGAAGCTAGGAGGCATCAATATCTAAAAAGATTTATTTTCGCACATGTAGGCCGAGAAGCAAAGGAACATAGGACGTCATCACCGAAAGATCGAATGATGATTTAAAATGTCCAAGAGACGCTGTCAGAACGACGTGAAGACCAGGCCCCTCTTTCCCCTAGGGCACTATGGGCAAGTGCCCTGGGCCCCGCGATCGATAGGGGCCCCGCTCAGATCAATTGTTCTGAACCGAAAGGATGTAAAATTTCCTCAATTCCTCAATTCCTCAATATATTATTTTTGAACAGATTTTTTCGAAAAGACCTAAACGCTTCTTTCTTTCAAAATTCCCTTTCGCGTACTAAAATTCCCTTCAGGTAAAATGGCGGTAGTTTTCATTAAATATAACTCCAAATGAATTGGAATTCCCACTTTCTCGTCAACAAGTTTTCGAAGGCTGCAAGTTTTATGACTCGTGCCCATACCGGCATACACTAGATAAGAGCCATTATTAGCTTGTGTTATTTGTTAGGGTGGTTCGCCATAAAACATCTGTTCGAATCGTGTTGTTGATCACATTATTGTTTTCATTGGGAATCTTTCAAGGAAAACCCCATTCAACTACATAATTTCAGACAGCGCTACAAGACAAGAAATCAGTGGCCTATCAGAGGGCCCCGCAGAACTCGCCCAGAGGGGCCCCAAGCCAAGATAACAGGATCAAATGGTGCCCCAATAATATCATTCTATTGAACTTGCCGATTCGCGAGATCTTTCCCTTTATATAACGAACAAAACTTATACATAGAAGGTACAATGATCATTCCTGAAAAAATGAGATATACTTCTAAATTATAAAAAAAAACATGAGTTTTCCAGTTATTCCATTCGAAATTTGAATTATCACTCAATTACTCCATGTGCTACCCTGTTTTCAAGGGTTTTTTAATAAACCGTCAAGCTTTTCGGGACTCTCCTTAAACGTGTCGCAAACACGTCTCTCAGACTTTTGAACTTACTCAGCTTTGGACAAGAAGTCCAAGAAGATGTCCATAAGCTTGGACATCGACAAGTTGATAGATATGTTTGCACAAAAAAATTAATGCATTTTTGTTGAATAATTTTTCAAGTTTTTACCACATTGATGACTCGTTAGTAATTACATCACGGCATTAGAATATTGTGTCTATGTGTATCGTGAATAAACCTACTCGGCGGTAGGGAATTCCCCTTTATTTGTATTTTGTATGTGGTATTGTGGGTAGGAGCCCCATTATCCTAATGTGCCCAGGGCCTCCAAGAGTTTAAAGACGGCCCTGGTGAAGACTGATGCTCAGGGGCGGCCTTACCCATTGCGAGGCCCTGGGCGGGAGGTTTTCGCGAGGCCCTTTTTCCTTCGTGAATCCAGTTTCACAAAGCGGTGTCAGTGATAAGGCAGTGGATTTATTTCAAGAATAACGATTTTGGAAACCACTTTTTTTCACCAAGCATATTGGCTCCGTTATCATATCCTTGACCTCTGCATTTTTGCAATGATATAACCAACTGCTCTAATTCTTTTATTATGTCAAAATTATTATCAGTCAAACTCTCAGCTGTGGTTTTTTTCGACGGCTAAAATAACAATGAAATGATTTATTTTTATGATTCAGATGAGCCGAATAAGAATTCCATGGGAAATGTCACGATCTTGTATGCATATTTTTAATGAAAACAGTGGTTTCTTATAATATTTGTATCGAAAATTTCTCTGCAAAATCCACCATATATGACATTTTCTGAGATTGCCCGAGCGATAGAGGAGTTACTAATGGTCAGTTCGAATGAGGGCGTCAAGTTCCACCATACTTTTGAGTATCCTATACTGAAGTGTTATGTATTAGATGAATTCATTGGATAGTTAGTAGAAAAATTTAAACTTACAATAGCCACACTGATGAAAAACGAAAAACAATGGAAGTTTTTCATAAAAAAAAAAATAAATTATAACGAATCTGAACCCAGTTAGCCCAGTAAACGAAGGTCTGAAATCAATTTTTTGCGGAAAGAACTGCATTTTTTATATAACGATTGTCAGTAAAGAAGGAACTCATGATCAAAAATGCAGGTTCCCAAATTTTCAGGAACCTTGGAAAATTCTTGAGAATTAAAAAAAGAAACTAGAAGGTTTACCGAAAAAAGTTTCAAGCAAAAGTTGTAAAAGGGAAAATTCTAATACAAATGATGGCTTTTCGCATTCTCGTGGTGTTCATATGGACTAATTAGAGGTGCACTTATGTAGTGGCGTTCTCAGTTGCTAACTTCATTACGTTCGGATAGCCGAAGACGCTCCAAGAGAGCTTGTGGTTTCACCGAGGGTGTTATAATTCCCTTTTATAATGTATATGTTTATAAACTGCAGGGCGAAATGCCATAACCCTTACCCAGTGCTACAGTATTATCAACCCTAATCACTAGATTCGAAAAAAAAAACAGATTTTGCGCTCCTCCTTCCGTAATTCTCTACAATGAAATGAATTCGTGCATGAGACGATAATTGAACGAATATTTCAAAGGGACCGCCAAAGAACGGTCAACAGGGCTATAAATATTTTATGAGGTTCCAACATCTGGGATGAGTAAACATAGTACCTACCTAAATACTTATATAATTTTTACCCTACTTGTGTTCTGTGATTCTACATTCTATTCTTCCTACTGTTTATGATCTGGTGGGTCAGACATCTGGTGCCTCAATTACATATTTGGACGTTCCGACAAGGAGCAATATTCAAAAACTACATCATGTTTTTTTCAATTTCGTTTTGAATGAATGTATTGGTTAACGAACTTTTTTACAACCCACCCTTATGTTTAAAGCTTCATAAATAATTAGAGATCTAAATCAATATCAAAATTTGCTCTGGTCTTTGCGCGCGAGGCCCCACCAAGAGTGAGGCCCCGGGCGAAAGCCCCGTTCGCCACCCCCTAAAGCCGCCACTGACTATACAAATGTATTCTTTCGCAGAGAATGAATAAATATTATAATAATTATTATTATTGTATCATCATGTTCTAATCTTTTCCATGTGAATATCTAGGGGTGTTTATTTCAATAGAAATTAGTGTCCAAGTTAATTTGGAACGTGTGCAACAGGACAAAGACATTGAAAAGTAACAAAAATGAATTCATTTCATTCATTTTATTTAACTGATGAAAACAGTACAAAAATAGTTATATAAATAAAAGCAATATGAACAAATGGAAATGAAAACAAATCCTCAAATATGAACAAGACATTATATAGAAAAAAAAATATTTACAATATGTATAAGGGATGTAAGTTGATTAAGATGAATAATAAGGAAATAAATACATTAAAAAAATACAAAATATTTACAAGAACTTTCTAGGGATTTTGGGATGAATTGGTGAACTACAATGATATCCCTCGTTTTGGTAAAACCACTTCATCCAATTTTTCAAGATGAAGTACGATACCCTCTGGAAATTTATGTTGTAGCACACCAATCTCACCATTTCGACCTCCACCACAGCTGAATCGTCCCCGTAATCTACTAAGCAGACCAGGCGGGGTGGGACCTTTCCAACAGGTGGAGAATAGCTTCCTCCCTCTCTCCATTTGACCGACAGGGCTCCAAAGCCTCCTCCATCGCTGGTATAATTTCAGGGTTCGAGAGGAGGGACCATTCCAGCCCTAGCACTTGGTAGTGATCCCGATTGTCTCTGGACCGCACTTCGGAGAAATCGAAACCGAATACCTTTGCTAGGGCCTCGATGCAGAAATCCCTGGTTTGCTGGTGCCATATGCCAACCAACTTGGGCCTACTCTGGACACTTCGCAACAGTTGGTTCGCTCCAGAATGCGTCAAATGCAGCCTCACTTTCGAATTGAAAGTGTTTATCTGCATTGGCGCAAGCAGAGGAACCAACTGGTAGCTCTGCTTCCTCAATTTCTTGCTTGCAGCAAGCATTAAAGTTTTGAAGCGGTCCAGAGTCTCCAAGTCGACGTCGCATATTATGTAGTCCGATTTTATTGGATCTCGAATGCAGAGACTACTGTCGAAGTTCATCTGATCGTGCAAATGTTCTTTCTGTCGACGAAACTCTACCTTCGGGATTTGGATTCCCCAATAAGGACAGATTATGTCAGAGGAGAAGTCGAAATGATGGTAAAAATTGAAGAATCCTTGAAGAAGCTCCATTACGGATCCTTCGTGGAGTTTTACCATCAAATTCGAATCTTCTAGTTCAAGGGGCGAAGTTTCCATCTGAATCAGTTGCAAAGTGGGGAATCCCTTGCACTTTTGCAGGTAAAAAATGAACATCATCTTCAAAGAGTGGTTGGAGATGCCACGCTTGAGGCAAGTGACCTCCTGGACTTTTGCCCAATACTCGAGAACCAAGAATGCTTTTCTTGCATTTTCGTCGACAGAAAGAAATGCTTCGACAACTCGACCTGATTCAGCTCTTCTGATCCTCTTGAACCTTTCAGGAAAATCATCTCATTTCGTATTGAGTCGATTTTGAAAATAGGTATTCATTGTTTCGAACCATGTCACTTTTTGCAAAATTATATTAGTAACGGGATGCTGATATCAATTTCTCATTTATCATTGAAGTGATTTTTTCAGAAGCATTGGAGATTGTGGACACGAAAAATATCTTTGAAATTATAAAGGATGCTTCACTATCTTTTTCTTTTTTCTTGATATATTTTGTAAACGTATTTCATTCTCTTTTCTCTAGGTTAGAAAAGTTGGGCAAAATATAAATAAATAAAACATAAACATAAACATTTATTTCATCCTTACAGACATTACAAAAATGTATAGAATACGTTCAATACAAAATTCAAAAGTATATATACACATAGTGAAGAAAAGAAAAATAATTCACAGAAAAATAAATTAGAAATCGTACAAAAAATATTCACTTGTGCTATAAAAGCACTCTTCAAGAAGAAAAGACTTTATTTAATTCTTGAACTGTTTGTCATTCAGATTTTTCAACTTGTTCGACAATTTGTTATAAAGTTTCAAGCCTGTGAAAGATGATTAAGATTCGTATTTAGTAGGGTTATGCGTTATGCCTTGGTATACACAAGATGTTACTATGTCTGGTATCATATCGGTGAAAATCAGAACATTTGGCTTGTAATTTTTAATTTTTTCTTATATATTAAAGACAGTGTAGAATATAAATGCAGGGGGGTGTCAAAATCTTGTATTTCTTGAAAGCTGGACTACGAGAATCCCGAGGTCTTAGGTTGAAGATAAGTCGAATTATTTTTTTCTATGCTATGAATGCACGAGTACTAGTTGTTGAGTTGCCCCACAGAACAACATTATAACTCAAATGGCAATAGACCATACTATAATAAAGACTAAGCAAAGCATCAGCAGGAAGAGAATTTTTGAGACGCAGTATTGCGTAGTAAGAACTACTGATTTTTTTGCAAACGTGGTTCACATGATATTGCCATCTCAAATTTGCGTCCAGGAACGAGCCCAGAAATTTCACATATTCGGCTAATTGTAAATGAACATCTTGATGTTGAACAACAAAGGGAGCGGCAGGTTGTTCACGTAATTGGAATTTGATAATTTCGGTTTTTTTCAAATTTACAATAAGTGAATTTTTGTGACACCAATCAACAAAATTCTCAACTACAGTTTCACAGATAGTTTCAAGTTCCAGAAAGCTATCTGCTTTGACTGCAACTGAAGTGTCATCAGCAAAAATAGTTATAATAGAGGCCGTTATATGATCCGGTAACTCATTAATGAAAAGTATGAAGAGCAGCGGTCCTAAAACTGATCCTTGAGGTATACCTAGCGTTGCCTTATATCATAAAGAAAAAAATTATCAACACAATTTTGGAAAATGGTCGAAGAAGCTCTCCCATGAACAATTTGGGTTAAGCCTGGAATACCTTATACTTTCTGCACCCCCACCCCCCCACCTATCTTTCAAGATGCATTCAGGTGTATTGACTATCAATACCAGAAGATACCCTAGAATTTTTCTGTTCCCTTTTTGAATTTTGTTCGAGAAATACAAGCAAGATATTGAAAATTAAAATAGCCTCGTTTGGAGATATCGAGCAAATCGGGGAAGAACATAACTATGGTCAGAAGCAAAAGCGCACAGTGGGAGAACGTAAGTTAATATTTCATTATATTATTTTCTTTTTCTACTGAAAAATGTATTTCGATCATATAAACTTTCTTGCATTTAATAAGACTTGCCTGAAAATGATATTTTACAATTTTCAACATTGAAAAATGTTCACGAATTCCCATTATAATATAATTCTTTCATGAAATTGAAGAAAATCATAATCACATTTTTGGTCACGCATTCTTCTAGGAGGCGAGTTTTTCATGTGCAAAAAAGTGAGGACGTCAAAGACGCAGTATTCACATCGAGAACAGGAGAAAAATGTAGAAAAACAACCGAAGCCAGCAGAAAAAAGTGTTCAAGAAGAACTGCCAAGGGAAGCAGATGTCGATCAAACTATGGGAGAACATAAATATTCGTATTATGGACAGCATAATGCTGAGAGACTGAGTACTGTGGATTACTCCGCCATCATTAGCGCGATGGTGGATTTAAAATTCGAATTGGAGCAGGACTATGCTATCAACCCTGAGGTGAGTACCAAACATCAAAATATTTCCATAAATTTATTATTCTCATTTTCTGCTAAAGCATCGCTTCGTTTCAATTTTAATAGAGAATTCAATGACAATATGGATCATGCTGTATTACTTCCAGTTGACTACTGAATTCAGTATTTTTTGAACTAGCAATAAAACTGATTCCTAATTTTCTTATTTTTCAGCTGTTTATTTTTATCCAAATGAGGACAATGGCCAAATTTCCATTCAAGAAGATTTTAATATTTTATAAATTTTTTTACATAATTGTATGTATTCGTATAGATTTGTTTATATTTGTATATATTCGTTCATATTTGTACATAGTTATTTATATTTGTATGTATTTTCACATTTTTTCAATATTTTTGATAATATATGTGAAATAGAAAATGGAATTTTCTTTGAATTGATTATGTATGTTGAAAAGCCTCATCAATTTATAGTTTGAGAAATTTATATGGAATAACTCTCTCGTCAAATTGGAAAAAAATCGATGAGGGAGAAAATGAAGAAGATAAATAGGTGTAATAAAATAATCCGTGGGAAGAAGAAAGAAATAATTAGGTAGATATCTGAATAAAAGAAAAACAATAACATTAGATATCTCAAATAATCAAAGCGCAAAATAATCAAAGACATAAATAAACTTCACTGTCCATCCAAAAAAACTCAGATATATCTCAAAAATTACGTTATTTTACAACAATCTAGCTGTGTTTCGAAACTGCTACTATTAAGTATCATTTCGTTTCATATCCGTTGTGAATTATTCAATTTGAATGAATACTATTCGTGTCTTAGGTCTCTTTGATAAATTATATTTTGCATTTGTTTTTCGAAACTTTTTTTCATAATATCTTCTATGCTCTCGTACTAGCATTTTTTCAAAATCTCTTATAAGTGTTAAGTGAATTCATTTCAAGTATTAATCAAAAAATAATTGTGTTCGAAGTTTCTGTTGTGCATTTGAAGATCTATTGATTCAAATTTTCTGAACTGTACATTATGAGAAACGTGTTATATACAACTCAACATTTTTCGATAATACTATAAGTTCCAGACTAAAATCGAAAGTTAAAAAAAACATTATTCTAACTATCCATCCTTAGTTGCAAAGTAAATCCATAATTTCATTTTGAAAGATGACAAAAATCCAATTCTTTGAAAGTATATATTCGACCAGTGAATTAATTTTCTTTTTTCGGAGATGAAAATAACATGACCAAATATGTATAAAAATTAAAGCAGAATGAATTCCTAACATTCCGAATACATAATTAAACAAGAGTTTACACAATATCAGTTGAATTAAACAGTATTATAATCAAAATAATCCCTAAATTCAAGTAATGTGTATGGTTCGCAACTAACTAACACTGAAAATATTTCCTTTTTGAACAAATCGTATCGAACAATATTTCTTATTTTCTTTGGCAGAAAGTTAAATAACTTAATACACATATAAGGTATGTTACATTCAGTAATGGCCAATTTGTGAACAGGAAAAAAATATTCATACATTCTTCTTGTGTTATTCAGGTTGATACAGTCTTTGAAGTAAAATTTATTTCCATGAAAAAATAAAAGATCGAGAGGTTTATTCACAACAATAATATTTAATAGTTAATCTTCCAAAAACGAACACTTTCCTTACTTTTGAAACAATCCTGCTGAAATGCTCAAAGAAATGAACTCTCTTCATCAAGTTTTGAGTTCCTTGTGAAATGATTTTCTGATTTCTGAGATACTAAGCATTCGGAGAACAAAATCAGTCTTCTAATGATTCTCATGATGATTCATCATTCAGTAATATTGATTCGAAATAGATAAAATGAGACTCCTCAAGACATGAGATGATTCAACACGATATTCTTTATTGAATGGTACGATAATTCACTTAAAATGTTTCAGTCATCTGGAAAAACAATTTTCAGATTTGAAACATTCTCGTTGTTACTTCTCGTTTAATCTGTTTTCCATCTGGATGAGTCAACTCCATACATAAATAAATCGTTTTGTTTAATACCTTGTTCTTAATATTTTTGTAGGAATCACTACAAAGTATTCTTGTTCGCCGTTATTACGAGTGATTTACCAGTCTCAGGTAGCAGGTTCAAACCAGCATCCCCGATTCCTAATGGACCATGACCAATAAACCCGGAAGACTTTTTCATTGTCAATCCTCGATTGTTGATAACATTCAGTCAACTTTAGGGTTATTTTAACTACAGCAGCTCCTTCTCGGAATGTTGATTTATTGTTATTCTGCTGACCAAATTTTCCTAGTTTTCATGTTCCAGTCATTTAAAACTAGCCACATCGATACAAGAAATCTCAATCTGAAAATGACATTTATTCAGATCTTCACCATAAAAATTTTCACGCTTTTTTGCAACGAAATGCAAATTCGAAAAATCTGGGACGGTGATTTAACTAGAGAAAAATCAATCTGAACAACATATTTTCTTCTATTGCCACATGGATCTCTTGAACCAGATCCTTTTCTTATTGTTTCCTACGAAATCATTCTTATCATATTCATTACTATGTAATCTAATTGATGTTCGAAGAAATTATTAGATATTTATATTCATTTAGAGTTTTGTTGATCGTATTCTCAAAAGATGATAATAGTGTTCGTGGAATTAGAATGAATATCGCAGAAAGAACATAATAATAATAATAATAATAATACATTTATTGTTGTTTTCCGGTAGACATACAAATCTTACAACTTTTTCTTAGAAAATCATTGAATCACCAAAAAATACAATAGGCCTTAATAGTTGCAGTTATGTTCTAGTTTTTTCCATTAGCGATTATAAATTTGATGTGTATCGCTGTTTTTCTACTATGTTCATATTGGGATCATTTAATTTCATTATGAACTAAAGGAACACCGTTGAATTCTGAAGTTTTCAAAAGAAACAGTGAAGTAAAAGAATGAATTTTTCCTTTCCACTTTCTGAAAAACATGTTTCATTGTTTCGATATTGTTTTTTATCATATTCATTCACATACAGGGCGATTCTAAATAAGTGTTGAATCTTACAGGAGGCGTTACTATGACTTATACTAAACTATCCTAGATTATGTTCAATTTTAAAATTTTTTCTCCATATTATCCGAAATAGAATTTTTTTTGGTTCCTTTCTTCAGAAATGAATAGGATCTTTATGAAAAATTCAAAGCTATACTGATTTGAATGTTGAAAATCAAAAATCAAACCACGGAGAATTGAATCAAGTATGTAATGGCAAAATAATAATGACACCATGCGTAAAGACATATTATTGTGTGATTCAGCCTACTTAAATACTTATTAATTCAAATCTCAGATACAAACCATATTTTTCATGATATCTGAATGAATCTGAGGACTATGTATGATGTTTGATATATAATGGCGATCCTTTCTGAGCCATTTCAAACTAATGTTTTCATAGGAATAAACGCAGCTTTATGTTATATCTCAGAAAGGAAACCTCTTAGGAAATGAACACAATTTATCGAAAAAAGAAAATTTCCAAAATTCTATATGTGAGTCACCAACTGACGCTTGATTCATAGCGAAAACTCGAAATATCTCGAAAATTGAATGGGCACAAAATTCGTAACACAATTCATCGAAAAAAAAAAATTTTCCAAAATTCCATATGTGAGTCACCAACTTGATGCTTGACTCAGTGAAAACTCGAAATATTTCGAAAACCGAATGGGCACAAAATTCGTAACTTACGGCACAAATTGGCAGAAAGTCAGCAAAATTTACCGATAAAAGAAAATTTCCAAAATTCCATATATGAGTCACAGCTTCAAGTTGGTGACGTCACAATGAAAACTCGAAATATCTCGAAAACTGAATGGGCACAAAATTCAAAACTTACGGCACAAATTGGCACAAAATAGACACAATTTATCGAAAAAAAAAAATTCCAAAATTCTATATGTGAGTCACCAACTTGACGCTTGACTCAAAGAAAACTCGAAATATCTCAAAAACAGAATGGGCACAAAACTCATAATATACGGCACAAATTGGCACAAAATAGACACAATTCATTGAAAAAAGAAAATTTCTAAAATTCCATATATATATATATATGAGTCACAGCGTCAAGTTGGGACTCATTGTGAAAACTCGAAATATCTCGAAAACTGAATGGGCACAAAATTCGTAACATACGGCACAAATTGGCACAGAATAGACACAATTCATTGAAAAAAGAAAATTTCTAAAATTCCATATATGAGTCACAGCGTCAAGTTGGGACTCATTGTGAAAACTCGAAATATCTCGAAAACTGAATGGGCACAAAATTCGTAACATACGGCACAAATTGGCACAAAATGAGCACAAAATTCCTAAAATATTTTCATATCAAAATTCCACTAGTGAGTCACCAACTTGACGCACCTCTACATCTCTGTTTTTGTGGAAATTACTGGCAAAATATAATTTTTATCTAAACCAACCCAAAAAAACATTTTTCCGCAGAACTAGTGTATTTAATACAATATATCTTCATTTCATTTCTGGTAAACCAAACTAGAAGGTACTCATAAAAAAATTCCAAAAAGGGAAATTCCTTCTTAATTATTATTAATGTATATTGATCCTTCTGTTTTGAGAATCCCTACTTCGAAACAGTCATAATACGGCGTGGAGAAAAAGGAAATGAATTGAAAAAAAGAATGCAAAATTTGTTATCTAACAATTAAAAATAATAGCACACTCAATAGCTGCGTTTTGCGAAAAAATGAAATATATAAAATATTTCGTCTAAATGGAATTTTTGCGATGAATTTCGAGAAAATATCATTTTTCACCTAAACCAAACATCAGATAAAAATATCGGATTTATCCACACAACTATTCTAGAACATTCATGGCAAGAAATCGTTAACCAGTGAGTTACATGCATTTTCTTCTGCTCTTCAATTCGGAAATAGTGTTATCATTCTTCAAGATTGATGCATGTCAACAATAAGTGAGTTTAATTTTTCTGCAAATTCTTCATGAAATTATTGAAGAAATGGGATTTTGAAAAGTAATATGTAATTTTGGTTTCAATACTACATTCAGAGGTTTTTCCTTATTCTTCTCATCTATATAGAATACAGTCTTCAACTGTAATTGGAATTTTTCTAACAGATCAAGTTATATCATGAGAGCATCTAAATTTTCCGAAAAAATTCGAAAAGCCACGTTCCTAAGAAAGATTTGAACACGAGTGCTTTTTCGATTGTTTCACAGGAAAAATTAGATGCCCAAATGGTATGAATAACAGATTATTCTGCAAGAATCATGTATTTTATTAATTTGACAACAATTGTCAAGTTTTGCCTCAGCTAAACTATAAAAAAAACGCTGACAGCTGTGGTGTTCTTTTAAAGGAACGGTAGGTTTTTGAGCTACTTAAATTCATTCTATGAAAAGTGAACATTGAATTATAAAATGTCGTAATTATAGAAGCAATTTTTCGGATGTTATGCTATTTTATATTTAATACTTATAAAATATTGGTTTTCATGCTACACTTCACAATTTTTTTATTTTATTCTGGTAAACAATCACATGGTCTACTCTGACCTATCCTGAAGATTGGTGTAAACTCTTTGATTGCTCAGATGGTCCTGTTTTTGTTGTTTTTCTATTAGTTTCCAGCTATCTTGTTGCGATGATAGCTAGTCTAGTTTGTTACTATTTCTGCGTTTTGAACAACCATGTCAAAGCAGTGTGCAAGAAGTGGGAAATACAATTTTTGTCCTTGTCGAAATACGATTCTAACTCATGTTTTTACGGGATCAGTCAACGCCCCCCATATATTCTGATGTTGCATGAGTTTTGGTTCGTCAATGATATTTTTTTTCTCATGGTGAATATATTATTACTTTGTTTGGTGCATGGAAATCCGAATAAGAAATTAGTAGGCGCATAAGCAACATTATTGTTATTTCAGTTACAGAAAACTATTGAATTATGTGCAGAAGAAAATTTTGCTATCAGGTGGTTCTGAAATCATATCCAGATTATCTGCATGATGTAGTACCTCATGCAGAGTCAGATTACTTTTCCAATAGTTATAACAATATATTCAGGTAATATAGTAGGTGATAAACCTACCGTTCCGTTAAAAGAACGCCTTCATTTACGTAGCAAAAATCAGGATTTGAAATCATGGAGAAGATGAATTCGCCTCTTATATTATTCATCCGACCATAGATATAATTATTTTATTCGCAAACGCGATGAAATAAATACATATGAAAAAATACACCACCGGACAAACTGAGGAATTGCAACAATTGATATATTTATGAAGTTAACATGGCTTTAAAGTGAATTTGAATACTGAAGCACTTTGTTGGTTATATTCAGTGTTGAAGAAAGCATTAATTTATGTGTTTATATTGACGCTTTCTTTGATTCTTTATTTTGAGCGTGAATAGAAAACTTTTAGATAGGTGTTCTTTATACGGAACGGTAGGTCTATTTGGGTTAAGACGAGAAAAATAGTCGAAAAAATAGCATTTATCACCTAATTCGAAAACCTTATGAAAAGATATCACATTTTCCCAAAAAAATATTTTCTGTTCCAACAAGAACAGATAGGATCTTATATGAAGATATGATTCTATAAGAATTTTTCGAGATTGAACATTCCAGGTATTATTCGTTGCTTCCAAGAAATACCCCCCTAATTACAACTGTATCCACCTTATCCGTTATCTATGGAACGTTGTACTGCCATGAAGGGTGGAGAACGGGGTGGGGGTACGCAAATCAGTTTAAATATTTTTGCCACAAGCATTTCAGCACATTCAGTTCGGGTTAATGGTGCAAGTGTCTGTGCTGCTTCATCGATGAAATCTTCAGGTAAATATGAATATTTTTCTTGTAAATGTTTATGACCTCTTTCTTGAATTTACTCTCTTTTCTTACATTCCTTCATATTTTCAGATAGAAATATTTTCTGAGGTTTTTTTCTTGAATATTTCACAACTTACAATATTTTCATTTGATCGAGTTATACTTGCATATTTTTATCATTTTCGTTGTTTCCTTTCTTACATTCCTTAATATTTTCAGATATAAGTATTTTTCTTGTTTATGTTGATGTTCTTTTCCTCAAATTTTTTCACAAGTGCCAAGATTTTCATTTTATCGAATTATCAGTGGCGTAGCAGAGGGCCCCGCAGACCCCGCAGTGCCGGGGGGGGGGGCGGCACTAAGGGAGCCCCCCGAGACGAAAGAAAAGCTTGGAATGAGGCCCCCAATAACTATTGAACTTGCCAATTCGCGATATTTTTCTGATGATGGTTATTATTTTCGAAAACTAAAGAGATATTCTTGAATTATATTCGAAAAACATGAAGGGTTTAGAGTAATTCGATTTGATATATCACTAAATCACACCCTGTGCTACCCTATTCATAAGAGTTTTTTATATAGCATCAACCTTTTCGGCATTTTCTTCTGAACGTCGCCACATGATCGTTGTAGTGAGAGAAACAAGTGTTTGAATACGAAACCACGTTGTGAGTTTGTTTACATTCAAAGACAAAATTTTCAATATTCTTACTTTTTTAGTGCTTTTAGTTTCAGGATTACAATTTCATAGATTGTTAGTTCTAGAATTAATTGCGTAGCTTATTTATCCGTTAAGATATGTCTCTCGTATTTTTTCATTATTCATTCATTTCAATATTAAAGAAAAGAAGAGTTATTGAAAGCGCAAATTATAAACGGCAGTTTGAATGCCTTATAATTTTTCAGATATTAGAAAAAATGTCAGAGCGGAAAAGAAAATATTTGAGTGAAGCTTGCAAATGAAAACCACAGAGAAAAAAAATGCATTTTCTAAGCAACTAGGTTTTTAATTATTTCAATAATCCAATGCCTGAGTCTCATTGAATTATTCAGCACAGTGGCGTATCAGGCATTAAATGGGGCTCCAATAATTACATCCTATTGAACTTGCTGAATCGTTATCTTTTTCTGATGATATTGTAATATAAACATAAATCGCAGAGGCTATAGCCTGTACGCAAAAAAATAAAACATTGCTTTTCGGGGCTTTCTTCAAACATCGCCCAATGATCTTTTTATTGGGCTCAAAATAATCAAGAATTATCTTAGGATTTCAATGTCTCAAACTCATCTGTCAGACTTTCAAGCCTACTCCAGCTTGGAACAAGAAGCTTGAATATCGACTAGTTGATGAATTTGTTCGAACACAAAAAATTTGAAAAGATTAATGAATTTTTGTTGAATGATCTTTCAAGTTCTTTATACCATTGATTTATTCCTAGTCATTTTTATATCATAATCTATATTATTTTTTTTAGAAATTCTTGTTATTCAATATTATATATTATTTTTAAGATAATTTCTTCAATAGTTCTTTCTGAAAAACGTCAGGGGAAACTTATCATACATAACATAGATCTATGGAGGGGGCCCCCGACTAGAATCTTGCGGGGGGGGGGGCCCAAATTTTGCGCTACTCCACTGCACCTCCTCTTATATCTCTCCATTCCAAACATAAAAAACAATAATTTGTTCTATATTTTATATCCTTAGATTTCCGCTTAAATCTTCCACAGAATAATCATTTGGTGGAAAGTGAAGTTTGGAGTTTCTTTTCGAAGTCATCTTCACATCTGTCCGGTAATAAAACCGATTTGATGAATTCTTCAAAGTTACAACCAGGACAAAAAATATCAGCTTTTTCATACCAAGGTGAAAAATTGACATTCATGAGTTTAGTCAACAGTTCTTGTAGGGTTGCGACACTAGATGAGGTTCAAATTCTTTGGCAGCATTTCATTATCATTGAATTATCAGGAAACCGTTATACATTTTATGGTATGATATTTGTTTTGGTAAAAAAAATTCAAAATGATGAATTTCAATAGAGCCAGGAGAAATTAACTTTATTTCCATCTACCGAGCATTCAGTTTAGTAGATTTTTGTGTGTTTTTTTCATGAAGAGTATCTTGATGTTTTTTGAAACTTGGAGAAATACTACTTGTTTGTTTCTTCAGTTTTGTAGCTTTTCTTTATTTCATGGAATCTGGGAGCGAAGGCACGGCTCATTCTTTTTTTAAAATCTATTCTTCTTATTCTGTGAAGGGAACAAATATTGGGAATCAAAGTGATGAGAAATTAAAGTTGATTTCCCAATTATCCAATATTCAATAATGTGAGTTTCTTACTTTGTAGAATCGTTTTGTTTTGAGGAGTACCTTGAGGTGAAATGAAATTTTAATACTGAAACCAAAAGCACTAAAAAAGTCAGAATATTGTAAACTTTGTAATGTGAACAAACTCACAACGTGGTTTCGCATTCAAACACATGTTACACTTGTATCTCTCAATAATAGAATGGAAATAAAAATATTTCATGATATTTATTTCCTTCTTCATAAAAATGGCCTGGTTGGAAAATTGACAATAATTTCTTCAATAGGAGTAAGCTGCCTGAAGAACAACACGTGAAATAAGCCGCCGAGCTCCTTATAAAACGGTCAATTCCGAAAAGTTAGACGCTATATGAAAAAACTCTTAAAAATAGGGTAGCACAGGGTGTGATTAAGTGATATGTCGAATCGAATTACTGTGAATCTTTTATGTTTTTTGAAAAAATCCAGGAATATTTCTCTATTTTTCGAGAATAATAACTGTACCTTCATTGTTCATCAGAAAACTATCGTGAATTATCAAGTTCAATAGCTTATTGGGGCCCCATTCGAAGCTTTCTTTTGGCTCGAGGGCCCCTCCCCATACTGCGGGGTCTGCGGGGCCCTCTGCTACGCCACTGAAGCCACATCAATTGTCTCATCATTCTGATAGTGGATACTTAATATGATGTGAATGCTACTGTGATTATAAACACATTTATCAAAATGTTAATGGGTTGTTTTGTATTTGTTCACCTGTCTATGAATTCATTACTTGATGAAATGTAGGTTTGCTTGACTTGGTGAATAAATATTATTATTATTATTATTTAGTTGAAAATTTCTCTTAAATTTGTATTGTGAAATAAATCTGGACACTTTTTTTCAGTGATTAAAGCGAACAATACTCTGATGGAACTCATAGGGTTCTCAGTAAACAAACCGGAATACAAACGTACTCCCAGAATAGAAAATCCAGATGCATATGTCTCTGTAGATGAAATTGAAGAATGCATAGATGATGTATTGACAGGGGCCAGAGTGTTGATCATATTAAGGGGATTGCCTGGTAGCGGAAAAACATTTTTAGCCAAATCCATCCTGAGGGCTTGTTACCCTGACCCAGACTATAAAGTTCACATTCACAGTGCAGACAACTACTTCATACACAATGGGAAATATATGTATGACGCAAGACAAATTGGTGATGCTCACGAGTGGAATCAATCCCTCATAAGGTATAGAATGCTGGAAGGATACAGTCCATTAATTGTTGACAATACAAACACCCAAATGTGGGAGATGCAGAGTTATTTGGGAATGGCAGTGAGCAACGGGTATAAGATTCGCGTTTTGGAAGTGAACACCAGATGGTGTTTGAACTGCGACGATCTCACTAAAAGAAATCAGCACAATGTTCCTAAACAAACAATTAAAGTTATGTTGGAAAGGTACGAGATGGGTATCACTGCAGGAGATCTCCTGGAAACTTATCATTGCGCCCTCAACTTTCAGAAAGAACCATTGTTGAGAAGATGCCCTTCATTCACTCCCACCTCAAGTTCAATTGAAGATCAAATTGCTGAAAACCCTGATTTATCTTTTCCTAGAAGTAAGAAAAAAATAGATAAAACCTCTGTTAGATCCATAGCTTCAACTCCACCTAGACATTCATCAGAAGAGCAACAAAAAGAGGGTAAAGTTAATGTTATGAAATCTTCTGCTGCTGTAAACTCATCCAATGCCACCTCTACTTTCAAATTTTATGTTTCAGAGGATATTTTAAAAGTTTGGAGAACACATATCTGTAAAGACAACAAAGCTAATATTTTAGAAGAGATGCCCACTTCTTCTGAAGCTGGTACAAACACTTCGATGGCGGATTTCCATGAGGATTCTGAAAATTTGAAAGTTTTATATGGAAGGAGTAGGGAGATAACGGATTTTCGACAACAGATGACAAGCAATAAACCAGGAATGTTGGACAAAGGTTGTTCAACACAGGAAGATATTTGTTGTGATAGAAATGAAGATCTCAAGAAATTGATCGATAGAACACCTAACGATATAGCTACACAACTCACCACGAAGAAACTTTTCGAATCATTCCCAAGCGTAGAGCAGAGTGTCATAATGGAACTATACCATACTAATAATTTAGATTACAAGCAAACAGTTCAAGATTTGATGACATCTGTGGGTGCCATGAGAATATCAAACGTTAATATACGGGAACCTCCCATCAGTCCATCATTCCTACAAGAACTTGAGAAAGCAGATAATGATTCCAAACAAGCTCAGGTAAATATGACTTTTGACATATCTCCTCATTTTGAGGTTATCTAAGACATTCTGCATAATTTCTAGGTTAATAAAAAATATTCGCGAAGGGTAAGCATAATAAAAAATATATAGAGTGTTTGGCTCACCCATACATTTCCAACAGAGACGTACTTTTTGACAATTTTTAAGCTCATGATCCTAGATATACTGTATATTCCCAATTTTACCATCCTGACTGTTACTTCCGAGTTTTGTCATACTTCAGATATGGCTTTTGCTTAATTACATTAACGTAATTTAAATATAAAAAAAAATTTGCTATATTAAAATGTCAAGAATGAATTCTTAATATACAATATATGCAGGGCGTTTCAAATAAAGGTGATCCTGTCTCCAGGATCGATACAATTTTTCTAATACATCCAATTAATTCATTTTTGTCTGGCTAACTTTTTCAATATGTATTAGATTTATTAAGTAAAATCTCAAGCGACCTGAAACATCATTCAATTTTACACAAAAAAGGTACTCTTGATATATCTCGATACTGTGTACCGTTTTCAGAATATTTTGATTTGAAAATTATGAAGTAATAACCAATGCTGGTATAAAGAAGTGATAAAGTTATAAACTATTATTGATATTAATTAATGAGCATGATGGAGCTCCACCGCACTTTGATAGAAGGTGTCGCAATTAGTTGAGTAACCATTTTCGATGGAATAGTAGAGGTGCAGAAGCTCCGAATTCTATTCTGTGCTACAACTCTCTTTTTAATTTTCATCATGTAATTATTTGTTTAATTAATACATTTACCATTACTTCATACCAGCATCATCTATTCTACTTTATAATTTTCAAATTATCAAGTTTTATCAGCTTCCAAAACCTATTCATATAAAGTTTCATTACAATGTTGCCAATAGTTTTGGCAGAATCGTAGAAAATGTGTATAATTTTTTTTAGTGCCTTAAATCTTGAATACGGATGGCATTAGAATTTTTTTTTACCGAATAAACCCCAATTATTTTTCAATATTCTATCTGCCCTAGAGACAGGAACACTTTTTTTTGAAACACCCTGAATATTTATGTATTTTTTATCATTGTGTAATTTCAGTCTTCATAACATTATAGGTAATATGTAATATTAATTTTTCAGGAGAAAGACAAGAAAACTCCGGGTGAATATCGAAAAGAAGCAGAGTATTATCTAAACAAGAGGAATGAGCTCAACCGCAAAGCTCAAGAGCATCATAACAGGGGTCAAAAAGAAGAAGCTCAGTTCTATTCGCAGCTTGCACAACAACAAACGCAGTACTATGACATTGCCAACAACAAAGCAGCCACTCTTATTCTAGATGAAAACTCAAAAAATATACAAGATATGAATACCCTCGACCTTCATTCTTTGAAAGTGAAAGAGGCTGTATCTGCTTTAGATATATTCATAGACAGTAAAATTGAATTATTGAATAAGAATGGAAAGGCGTCCCAGGATCTTTCAATTATAACGGGGCGAGGAAATGGAAGCGTCAATGGAGTGCCCAGAATAAGGCCTGCTGTTATCAGACGATTAGAAGCCAGAAAAATAAAGTGAGTAATTTCTAAGAGGGTTTGACAAAACTCGAAACTTTGAATGCCTAATCAAATATGTATTTGGTTGAACAATCAGGGTTTTGTGTCTTAACAAAGGAATTTTACATTATTTGTTTAGACTAAAGGTCTATATTGTTGCTGATTGTTGAAGAATTCTTTTTTAAACTTCTTTTACTTTTCAGATACGATCAAATGAATCCTGGACTTTTCAAAATCCAAGTGAAAAGGAATATGCATGTCACCAATGATCTCTAAGGTATTCTCTTTCAATTATTATTTTTTGAAGATATATCGAATATCTGATCGAAACTATTTTCCCATACATGTTCAGAACAAAATGAACCATGTAATAAGTTAATGTGAAGGTTACTAATGTTTTATATTGGTAGAGTCCTTAAAAATTTTTTTTTTTGAAGAATCAACTGTTTTTTTAATGTTACAATGTTTTTTACTGTTAGGTAGGTAGAATTCAAGTATTATTTATATTGTGGAAAAGGGGTAGGTACAATCAAAAATTGTATATAGTGTAAATGTAAAGCAATACTTTTTAATATTGTCCTGACTTCTGGAATTGATTTCAGATTCTTATTGGCATATTTTGATATTGATTAAAGATGTTGGATATAATTCGAGTTTGGTTCAAGAAATTGTTTAAATCAAAGATTGACATTTTGATATTCTCAATTTTTCTAGTCCCGTTTGAATTTGCTGCAAAAACTGTTTTAGGCCAAAAAACATTTCTATTTCAATAATTATTCGGTGTGATCTCGCATTTTTATATTCTCAATATTTCTAGTCTTTCTGAATTTGATACAAAAACTGTTTTAGGCCAAAAGACATTTCTTTTTCAATAATTATTCGGTGTGATCTCGCAAACTGCAATTGGTTGAGTTTAATTTATAAATACCTATATTTTATCCTCTTTACTTGTTTTTAAGTGTTTTTCAAATGTTTAATTGTACTTATCATGATCAATATTTTGACAAATGCAACTTTTAAGTACAAATATTAGATTAGAATAACGTCAGAAATCTACTTTTGATATTCTGTTAGTAAATACCACTCAATTGCCTTATGTGTATTAATATGTAATAGAATGTTGAAACTGTTGAATTTCTCATGCTTGTAAGGTACTGGTCCAGATTTTACTATTGGAACGAATTGTTGAAAAAGACCAGAACAACCAAAGCATTATATTTGTTGGGTATGGTGCCATGTAAACATATCTTCTATCTGTGCAATTATTATATGATAAGCATATATGATAAGCATTACCTCTGTTCAATTTTTGATAAGGATTGTGATATATTTTCATCTATTTTTTCGAATAAAATTGCTATTTATAATTTTCGATTGTTTCATTCCATAGATTTAATAACAATGATTTTGCACTTGTGCTTATTCACCTTGAGATTAAAATCAAGAACAGGGGAAAAAATTCCCTTTTTAGATATAAAATTTCATTGTGTGATACATTTTAGTGTAGGCAATTATTAGAAACTATAAAAATTTCTAGTTCTTTTGATAAAACGGCTCGTTCAAAAGATATTCAATTCGATACTACATATTTTGAGGGATTTGTGAAGAAAAAGTTCGAATAAACTTTTGAACGAGCTGTTTTATCGAAATAGCGTACGAGACATTTTTGTAGAGTATCTCATTGCCTACACGAAAATATATCACACAATGGAATCCGTCTATTGGTTTGTAAACGAAAAACTGTCAAAGTTAGGCCTCATATCTCGTAAAAGGTGTTTTGGTCCAAAAATGTGATGGGCTCATTCGATTGTTCACATTAGCTGGATCAAATTTTTGAGTCGAGAACTTGGCCACCGTACCGTGAAAAAATGTTATGACTTCAAATATCAAATCGAAAAACGAAAACAGTGAAAAAATCTACTCAGAGCCGAAGCGGAGAATTTTTTTTTCGCCGAGGCCCAGAATGTCGGATGGCCCTGCCTCAAAGCGCGGGGAAAAAGTATGGAAACTTGATGAAATGTTCCCCCATATCTTGATTTTTCTATCCCAGAAAGTTTTTCGGAGTTTTCATACTTTTTTTTATATTTTTGATAAGACAGAAAATGGTATTAATTTAATCTCCATGTTTTCCATGAAAACTCTCCAAAAGATACATTTTTTTGACGGACAGAACTACAATTCATTTATGAAAAAATTTAGATTCAGATTATTACCAATTTGAAATTTGTCTTTATTTTTTCTATATGAATTTTTTTAAAGTATGGATGACCCTTGTCTGATATGTTATAATTTAATGATAATATAGAAATTTCAAAATACAGATTTCGAACAAATTATATTTATATTTCTGAAACAAAATGGAAAATGTAACACGATCAAGAAATCTGAGATTCTCACTACTACATCAATTTATTTTTGAATAAAAATCCTGATAAAAATTACCTATTGGTTTAACGTTGTTGTTGTATTTGCTGGGTTTGCAGGAGCTTGTCGAATTTTTTATATCAGTCAGTTATGTACAGGGTGTTCAGATTTCGTTGATCTATTACATCTCCTAGATTAGATTGGAATATTGTAAGGTAACTCCATCTTATGTAACAACATAAAGTACGAGCGATTTCTCTGAATGTTTTTTCGAGTAACAAACATATTAATGGCCTTTGAACAGTTGTTATTTTTCAAATTCCTTGTAAAATCTGTGTTTTTTGTGGAAATTTTCAAGAAAATATCAAACAACTAACGAAAAAAGACATCACATGTTTCTCCACAACGTTTCTAGAACATTAGAAGATTTCTTGAATTGTATTCTAAGAAGTAATTTACCTGGTATACCTATTCTCAATATGACATTTCTTTATTCCAAATTTCGAAACCGAAATATATGGTTCCCAACAAGAATACTAAGAAGTTCCCCCTTAATTACATCTTAATCACTTTCGTCATTTGGAATTTTGACCTAGCAACGGAATAACACTAGGGTAGAAAAAAATATTCCAACAAACAAAGAAAGAATACATCGGTCATTTTTCGAAATGCCAATTTCAGATTGAAAATTATAGCAATTTCAATATGTACGAAAGAAATACAAAATTTCAATGATTTCGACATGAAGAAAAAAATCTGTTTGTGCCAATTTACAAGAAAATATCGAACAACTGACGAAGAAAAATCAAATCATTCCCCACAACTACTTTCTAGAAAATGCTGAGAGTTCTTTAATCGTACAACATTGTTTAGAAAAATTGAATTAAAACGGTCCAAAAATCCCAATATCTGCTTTATTCACTCTCATAATAGACGATAACCGGAGAATATTTCTTGAATTGTATTCGAAGAAGTCGTTAACCAAGCACATTCATTATGATATTTCTTTATGCCAAATCTGGTGAACCGAAATCTTAGGTCCTCAACAAGAATTCAAAGAAATAACCTCTTAATAACATCTGTTTTCACCTTTGTTATATAAAAATCTCCACCTTGAAACGTGCCAACTTCGGGGTAAAGAAAAGAAAGGAAGAGAATTTTAAAACATAGAATGAAGAATTCATAGTGTTACTTTTGAAAATAATATAAATTTCATTATTTGCTCTTTGCAAAAGTCATGAAAAATATGAAAAATTACTTCTGAATGAATACCGTTTTTTAAAAAAATTTTTGAGAAAAAATAATTTCTCAACTTAAATAGATACTAGATAAATATCATCCATAAAAATTTATCCACGCACACAAACTTCTTTTGAAACATTCCGAAATTTCATAAATTATTTTCCTTAAAATTGTTAATCACTGAATAAAGCGAGTTATTTTCTGCTCTTCCAATGGAAAAAATATGATCTTATAACTTACTATTTTTGAAACAAAAAATAATAAATCAGTCAGTGTTCAAAATTTCAAATTTCAACTGTAGACTCTTGCTTTTGACTATTATAGCAATTCAAAATTATCAATGATTTCGACCCATTCAAAACCTTCATACATCCCTGTTTCTTTTTGAAAATTCTTGACAAAATATCACTTTTCATCTGAACCCATCCAAAAAATTATTTTTATTCACAACTTGTCGTTGGAACTTTGGAAAACTTCCTGAATTGTCTTCTAAGAAGTCGTTGAACAGGTGTGATCAAAACAATATTTTTGTATTCTATCTCTAGGAGGAGGAGGTTTCGATGGAAACTTGGATCCCATCTTCTAGCCAAAACGGTAATGAAACGATCCTGAGCAGGTGTTGTTTTTCGTCGCCCACCAAGCCTTGGTCTTTCCAACACGAAACCTGTCTTCCTGAACCTATTCCAAAGTCGAGATATCACACTTTGTCTGACTTGGAGCCTTTCCGCTACGACAACCTGAGTTAGGCCACCCTGTAGGATTCCGATAGCCCTATTGCCCCAGCTTTTGTTAATTCACGTCTTGGCATTTTCAGAAAACTCGTTTCAAATCGAAGCCGTTGATAAACTGACTCCATTTCAAAATAAGAACATTCATGAAGCATATGCAAAGAACCAAACTTCAGAAAAAAGGCGATCAGATTGACGAAATGTCTCATACTGATTTTTATTGGATCGATTCAAGTTGTTATTGAGTTTTAAATCGTTTCACAGCGATTTTCTCGAAGATTACATACTTCTCACAACGATTGAATACGATATGCCCTACTCTTGTAGAGCGGTACATTTATTTCAACTACCACTTACCGCTACAGCCAGCTTTAATAGCTGATGTGTAGTTAGCAGTTGGATTATTTGAATTAAAAGAGCGGCGTATCGTGAAATATTTTGACATACAGTAAATGAAAAGGAGGGATCATGGGAAGAATTGTTTACATCTTCTGATTGGCTGAAATACTGTCATTTGCGACAGTACAAAGCTCTGAGAACCAGGCTCAAGACATAAATCGATTTCAAGGGAATAACCGGTTATCATTGGTAATTACCAACTGCATTCAAGCGCTTTTGGTCATTCAGACATGTCATTCATTTGAGTAAGGGCTATAACCAAGAGCAAAACCAACAATAACTGCGGTATTTACCGGTAATTCGCTTGAAATCGATTATAGATGCGCAAGACTTTCACCAACTTGAACTGGCGCAGGAAACGGCATCGGTGGGGACAAAATGGCATATGCCGTCGTATTCTTCCACCTTCCTCCATGGACCATGATGGTTTTCTGACCAATCGCGATGGTTCTAGGTATGAACGATGGCCGATAAGAAGGCGTGATATTGCGTATACTGTTGAGAGGTAATGCGGATTTTCATGCGGATGCGGATGTGATATAATTTGTGAGTTGCGCAGTGTCGCCAACTCAGGGCCAAAAAATATGTTGGTGTTGCGTTCAGAAAATGCTAAAAATATATATACTTTTTCAATGTTGAAAGTGTCAGAAAGATGCTAGTTTTTCACTGTTACTCTTTCCTGCAGCTATTTCTGAAACCGAAACATCTGCATCCAAGAGGGTGGAATTTTCGACGCACCCTTCTATTCTGTTTATATTCATACTGATAATTCTTTTTCGAAACACTTTCCAAATACATATTTTATTACACCATCTTCTTTTTTCGGTAAGTCCGAAATTCCAATCTGTCTCCTTCATAACCACCGCCTGTGGTCCCAGTCCCAAGAATTCTTATTGCCCGTGATATTGAAATATTATATTTTTACGATACTCGTTTCAGAAGCATTTGAAATTTTGAAGGAAAGTTCTGGGACCAAGGGTCTTTGAACATGAATTATGATTCGCGAATCGGGGAAACATATTTATCTGAATTGCGTATGCTTTGTTTTTTGCTGTTTTTTTTTCATTTGACCGAATATTATCTACTGCCTAATAAATTCAGAGATATCCCCAAGAAAAAGAGCCAGATGATCGTCGCGATCAGTGAGACTTGTCCACGTTTGTTTACCTAAACAACCCGGGTTGTTGCAAGGTCATAAAACGTTTATAGGCTTTAAAATTCGCCTAGTTTGACGATTTTTGAGCATCTGTTGATGATAAAGATTAAAAAAATTTCATTTTTACTTTCGGAATATGCCATATTGAAAAACGTGGGAGTTGCGATAAGAAAAAAAATGGGTGTGTGCTCTTCGCACGAGAATTTGACCAATGGGAACGAAGAAAATGGAAAAAAGCTCCGAAGCGTTTGTTGTGGTGCAATAATTAGTTATTGTAAATGAACCATAACGTATTTATTGTAGATGAACTATAACGTATTTTTTGACCTTGTAGATTACTTGTCGAATTTTTGTGAGATTTTGAATAATATTGTGACTATTGTGATACATTTGATCATAGTGAGGAACACTCCTCATGTACACGTACACACGTGTACTCGAATTATTGTGTATCGGGAAATATTGAGGTAAATGCCATTACGATGTTATCACCGATAGCACGAAGATTATTGTCCACTCCACCAGGTAGTGTTCCTAGCGAACAATTATTCAGTAGCGCGGATTGAATTTACGAACTTCTGCGTAACCGCATTATTGAAGCAGAAAAGTCGGCAAAATTACTTCTTATAAATTATAATGCTCCAATTTTCAACTTCTCTTACTAATATGAAAATAAGTAAGTGAAGTTAAAGAAACATGTAGGTAAATACTGTTATGGTTCCCTTTATTTATATCACTAATTCTATGGTTTTCAAATCAGTTCAATGTTCCAATGAGGTTATGTCTAAAATTGGTTAATGTTAATAAGTCACTCACTTTCAATCATCACAATTTGCTGAAATATTTCTAAATAGTCTCTTGAAATCAGGGACGGGCCCAAGGGGGGGATGGGGGGGATGATCCCCCCCAATGTTGAACGATGTTGGCAAATTTTCAAACCAGTTGGAAGATTTTCAAGGGAGTTGGAAAAATTTCGAAGCAGTTGGAAAAATTTCAAAGCAGTTGGAAAAAATTTCAAAAGGGTTGGAAAAATTCCAAAGTAGTTGGCAAAATTTTAAAGCATTGGGAAAAATTCCAAAACAGTTGGAGAAAGTCCAAAGCAGTTCGTAAAATTTCAAAGCAGTTGAAATACATCATTCCAAGGGAGTTATGAAATACGAAGGAATCTGAATTAGAAAAAACAAGTTTGCAATCAGTACTTGACAATATAAGTATAGCCGACAATAAATTGTATTCAACCCAATATTTTTATCAACAAGTGTTGGAAAAGATGCGGCCTCAAGAAGTAGGCACCCAGTTGTAAATTTTTCAGTTACGTCGCATGGACTGTGTCATAAAAAAACCATCTGGTATCATAAATTTAAGCTGTAACTTTCAGATAAGCAGAATCATCATTAGGTACGCTCTTCGTACATATATTGTGTTATAGTTTCGCGATTCGCGAATAAACAATATGTATACGGGGCACAGGGTATCCCAAATTGTTTTATTTTGGCTGGTTCAGGTACTTCTAGACTAGATAGGTAAAAACGTTGAAAGGAGGCCTGGACTCGATTTCCGTGAAAATACTAGTAGTGAAAACCGTTTCCCGATATCTTCATTAGTTTCGAAGATATAACAAAATTTTGAAATTTTTTCTATTTTGAAGATGTGCCATAACTTCTTCATTTTCGAAAATATCTGAAGAAGATAAAAACTTTCAACAAGAATTTTTTCATCTGGAATAAGACATTATTTCTCTGATGAAAATGAGCCGTGCCTTCGCTCCCAGATTCCACGAAATGAAGAAAAGCTACAAAACTGCAGAAACAAACAAGTAGTGTTTCTCAAAGTTTCAAGCAACATCAAAATACTCTTTATGAAAAAAAAAACTACATAAAATCTACTTAATTGAATGTTCGATAGATGGAAAAAAAGTTAATTACTCCTCACTCTGTTGAAATTCGTAATTTTGAATTGTTTTTTGCCGAAACAAATATTATACCGAAATATATATAACGAATTCCTGTAAATTCAATGTCAAGTTGGACAATTTTCGATGGATTTCCCCCCCCCAAAAATTTGGTTTCGGCCCGTCCCTGCTCGAAATTATCCTTTCATAAATATTTTTGAAATTACTGGTTCTATTGGCTTTCTTTCTTCGTAAAGTTTTTTCTTTCTTCGTAAGATGAAATCTTCTTTTACCATTAATCATATTTCCATTTCCATTTGTACTCAATAGGTACAACACTCAATTTTTATCAATTTAAGTCTGTTTCATTTGATTTTTCCTTGAATAATAATCCTCAATTCAATTTTTACAATCTTTTCCCCTTTCAATTCTATTCTCGTCTTCTTCGTTTCACTCCTAAAAAGTCCTTACTCTCTAGATTTCTTAACTCTAATACATCATACAATAACATAGAATTTATTTACATTTTTCTAATCAAAATCTTTCAATTTTAGCATTATCAAGAAACCAGCAATTTAACTCAATGAATTTGGAAATCGAAGAATACGATCGAAGACTAGAATATTGAATTGAAATTATCTCTGGAATGTAAACAATAAATTTAAATGTTGAAACTTTTGAATTCTTATGCATGTACTTGAAATTGTGTTATGATATAATTTCTACCAGGTAATGTTTCATGTATCCCTTTTTTATAATATTGAATTAGATATAAATATAGAACCAGACCAAAATTTCATAACAATATTTACGCTTGATTTACTCAATACTAATTTCTTTCAATAAAAATGTTAATAACTGCTTTATTGTTGTTTAAATTTTTTACACGTAGGTACTTAAACATCCGCGTCCGCGGATGTGAAAAAATCGGCATCCGCAACATCCCTGCTCCATAGCAGAGGCACCCTGTACCTACAGGGACTTAAACTATTTCAATACAAAGAAAGTCATTTAGAGAAAATAACGGTTTCCAACTCGATAATATTCATTTCAGACTGAATGCAGGATGGAAATATAAAAAAAGTAAATTCGTGAATGAAACATTTGTCGTAGTATTCACGTTTTGATTTTGAGGAACAAAATATTTTGCTGTCACTGAATCCGACAGAAATAAAATCATTTTAATTTTGTCGCTTCTCAAATTTTGTATTACTGAATGGAAATTTTCAAATTTCATACCTGAATTTTCCTCCTCATGGATTGATCGAATTAGGGTGATGTCTGCAGATTTGTGATCAGCGAGCTTTATTTCCAACACGAAAACGCTGGAAAAAAATCGAAATGTAAAGGGAAAATTTCACAAAGGGTTGACCCCCATGAAATATTGAAAAATTTCCTTCTCTGAGGCAATATAAGGAAGAAATCGTAATACACGTTTTAAAATCGTTCGAGTTAATTCAGAAAAAATATCCCTGTGACAACTTTTTCACGTATTCAAGCAAATCGATTCCCATCAGAAAATGGATCCAGATAGAGTAGCTCCGTACGTATATCCTAATTAAATCAGCTCGTCTATTACACGATTCCAATATTATTCAGTTTTATCAGCGAACAGAGATCTAGCTGGCATAGAATTAAGTTAGACGGTACGTTTTTGTGGGTCTGCAGATGGTAACAATGGGCGGTAATTTGTTGTTTTATACACTTCCTCAAATGTTTTTACAATGACATACAGGTGATATTCATTTCTGAATTCACTCAAGTATCTTAATCCAGTTCCACATAGAATAAAAACTACTCTATTTCCTTCATAAAGCGCCCATCCATAATTTAAAAGGAAAAACCTCCCCCTCGAAAGCACATTTTTAAAATGGCAATTGTATTTCAAAATCATGAGAATAAATAAATAAGATTTTGAGTCGATATCGTTGGCCTATATCTTCTATTCGGGCAAGAGGCGTCCAGAAATGGCATTGATATTACTTTCACCCTCCTACCCCCTGGATGCTGTGACATTTGCCATCACGCAGTTAGGGTACATCATAACCGTAGGAATGGGGGAGATGCAAATGCGAACATAAATTATTCGCGTTTAGGAGAAGAAATCGAGCTGGAGCTGGTTCAGCGAATGTATGACTCAATCTTCCGCCTCAGAGCGTGGGGAAAAGTATGGCAACTTCCTGAAAATGCCATCCCTTTTCTTGGTTTGCCAATTGCATATAGTTTTTTGAAAAAAATTTCTTACTTCCAGTGATTTTCATTTTTTATAAGACAGAAAAAGGTATGGATTTAAAATCGAAGTTTCCCATGAAAACTGTGCGGAAGATACAATTTTTTTGACGGAAAAAACTACAATTTGAATCAGATTATTATCAATTTAAAATTTTTTCACATATAAATATTTTTTCTCAAAAAGGTTATTCACGAATATATGGCTCTAAAGAATATTTTTAGGAAAGACACAAAATTCAGGATTGAAACTCCAAAGGTGGGCTTCAAGTATGAAGACGACTTCTCGTATATTTTTTTTTTTTGTTTTAGGACTTCCGGTTTTTCCAGGAGTAATATCAACTCCCATTTTTCGAATGGGAAGACCCATTTTTCATTGCATAAAAAGATCCTCCATTGAATTCTGAGTCTTTTTGATTCCAAAATTTGGAATTTACCTGAGAAAATCCTCTTTGAATGAGGAAACACGAAAAAAAAATCTCAAAATTGAAATACAGACAACTTTGAGGTTTTTCATCAAAAATTCTCATTTTTGAGAATCTCCGAGAAGAAAGGTTGATGCTTCTTTTCCGATAGCGTGATTTTCAGAATATGATACAGGAGGTCACAAATTCTTTGTCAAAGTTAGAAGTGATAAAACATCAAAAAATCGTTTCTTTCAAATTGAGCCCATTTTCGAAATCTTCGTCAAAAAATAATAGGAGCATACGTACAAGACTGTTATTCCAAAATGAGTGTTTTTCAAGATATTCATGGAAAACTATTTTGTCTTCAATTTTCAATCTCATTCCGAATGTGTTTTTTTACTGGAAAATGACAAGAGGTTGAGTAAAATTTTTGGAAATCTCTGTTATCGAGGAAAAAGTTTCTTATAGTTCAGACGAGTTCAGTTTCAATTTAAAGCTTAGGATAATTTTCGCAAATTCTTAATTCTGAAGGAATTTTTTTTTGTCATGGTAGGGAAATTTGAATTTTCAGAAATGAAATCGTTACATATTCTGTTAATTATTATTTCAGAAGCATCAAAAATTATTACAAAATATATTTTCTGCATTCCTGAGAATTTTTCGCGTTGACCTAACGGATACTCGCATTGAGAACTTTAAACCGCATCACAGATGATAATTCAAGAATTTAACTCGTCTGAACTTCAGAAAATATTTTCTCGATAACAGAGATTTCCAAAAATTTTACTTGACCGCTAATTATTTTCCAGTGAAAAGAAACATTCGGAATGAGATTGAAAATTGAAGACAAAATCGTGTTTCTGATTATCTCGAAAAATATACATTTTTAAAGAAAATTTCGGAAATGTTACGAAAAAATGGGGTTACAATTTGAAAAAAACGATTTTTTGATGTTTCGTCACTTTTAACTTTTTCAAAGAACTTGTGACGTCCTGTGTAATATTATGAAAATCATGCTATCAGAAAAGAAACATCAGCATTCCTTCTCGGAGATTCTCAAAAATGAGAATTTTTGATGAAAAAACCTCGAAGTTGTCTGTATTTCAACAGAATTCAATTTCGAGATTTTTTTTCTATTTCCTCATTTGAGCAGAATTTTCTAGGAAAAATTCAAACTTTTGAAATCAAAAAGACTCGGAATTCAATGCAATAAAAAATTTACGAGAAGTCGTCTTCATACTTGAAGCTCACCTTTAGAATTTTAATCCCGAATCTTGCCTCTTTCCTAAAAATTTTCTATAGAGCCGTGTTCGTGAATAACCCTGTATACAATTCAATAATAATATAAAATATAGAGAATTCAACATACATATTTCAAACTAATAATATTTATATTTCTCATATAGAATCAAGAAAGTAACAAGCTCAAGTAATTCATATTTCTCGAAAAAAGAGAACATGACATGCGTCTCTTTTAATTTAGGAGATGTAGTACTAAATCATCGAAATCTGACCACCCCGTGAAATTATATTGAAGGTTATCAATTGTGAAACTGACGAAAACAAAATATTATCCCAAGAAAACTCAAAATTTGCAAAACACTCCAAACATACACACAAATATTTACAAAAACCTCCTCCACTTCTTTTAACATCTAAATCAAATTAGGCAATATGGAAACTAGCAAACAAGCCACATTCAACCCTATCGAACCGACCACTAAAAAAGTTTAAACACACAACTTCTCTCTCTCTCTCTCTCCGAATCATCTGCGATCCAATTTGCATCATACCATCCAATAAAAAATTCCTTTTAGCCTGAGTATGCGCATCAGGTTGCATAAAAAAGGATGTTTGATATTACCCTTCGAAAAAACAACCCCTTGCTGCAACCCTTAACCAATCCGTATAGGGGAAGCGTATGTAAAGTGCCCTTTATCTCAAGATTGGCGGTGAATGGAAGAGGGTGAAAAAGTTTTCATTTTGAAATTAACCGTGAGATCGTTCATTCGGTGTTTAGTGTATAGTGGAAGGATTTCATTAGGTGAAATAACAAAAATTGGAATATTGTAAGGTAACTCCATCTTATGTAACAACATAAAGTACGAGCGATTTCTATATGCCACTCTGAATGTTTTTTCGATTAACAAACATATTAATGGCCTTTGAACAGTTGTTATTTTTCAAATTCCTTGTTAAATCTGTTTTTTTGTTGAAATTTTCAAGAAAATATCACACAACTAACGAAAAAAGACATCACACGTTTCTCCGCAACTTTCTAGAATAGTCGAAGATTTCTTGAATTGTATTCCAAGAAGTCATTAACCAGATATACCTATTCAATATGATCTTTCTTTATTCCAAATTTCGATACCGAAATTTATGGTCCTCAACAAGAATTCCGAGAAGTTCCCCCTTAATTACATCTGTAATCACTTTCGTCATTTGGAATTTCGACCTAGCAACGGACTAACACTAGTGTACAGAAAAAAAAGAAGGAAAATTATTTCAACTAACAGAGAAAGAATACATCAGTCAGTTTTCAAATTGCCAATGTTGTATGTAACTTTTGAAAATTATGGCTATTTCAATATCTGCGAAAGAAAAACAAAATTTCAATGATTTCGACACGAAGAAAAAAAAGTTTTCAAGTAAATATCGAACAACAGACCAAGAAAAATCAAATAATTCTCCACAACTACTTTCTAGAACATTCGGAGAGTTCTTGAATTGTATTTTAGTAAGTCGTTAACCAGGTACATTCAGTATATTTCTTTATGTCAAATCTGGTAAACCGAAATTTATGGTCCTCGATAAGAATTCCAAGAAACTACTTCTTAATTACATCTGTATTCACCTTTGTTATCTGAAAATCTCTACCTGGAAACGTGCCAACTCCGGGGTGGAAAAGAGAAAGTAAGAAAATTTTTGAAAATGGAATGCAGAATTTATACTGTAACTTTTTAAAATGATATTATCTCTTTGCAAAAGAAATGAAAAATATGAAAACATATCCGTTTTCTGAAAAATTCTCGAGGAAACACCATTTCTAATCTAAAACAGACATCTGATAAAAAAAATCACATTCATCTAAACACATATCTTCTAGAACATTCCGAAATTTCATTAATTATCTTCCTTGATATTGTTAACTAGTCACCCGAGATATTTTCTGCTGTTCCAATGGAAGAGATTTGATCTTATAAGAAAAATGTCAACATTTTTCACAATTAATACAAGCGAATATAAAGATGTGAGTTGTTTTTCGGTATAGGTACAAATTTTGAATGGTACAAGATTTTGATGATCACGGAAAGAATCGTACTTAGAGAAATTTGAAAATTAAAAATATTGTATCATGCCTATTTTATAGTCGAAATGACGTCGTTTCATCATAAAACAAACTTGAATTGATCATCATAAATATTTTCAAACTTGTTTTAAGGACACAAGATTCCAATGATGACGGAAAGAATCATACTAAGAGATAATTGAAAATCGAGAATATTTTAACTATTTTTAATCGAAGTGAAATCGTTTTATTGATAAACAAACTCAAATTGATCATAATGAATACTGTTCATCGCTTTTTAACAACACAAGATTTTGATGATCACGGAAAGAATCGTACTTGGAGAAATTTGAAAATTAAAAATATTTTGTCATGCCTATTTTTTAACCGAAATGACCTAATAACATTGATGAACAAACTTGGATTGATCATAATGAATACTTTAAAACTTGTTTTAACGATACAAGATTTTGATGATGACGGGAAGAATCATACTTGGAGAAATTTGAAAATTGGTTTCACAACTAAATCTGACGGTTTTCCCTAATTTTGACCTGTGGAAAGATACTCAAAGATAATAGCTATATCTCTAACTGATGAAAAATTTTACTACGATTCATCATCGACTATTAAGATCACTCTCAAAATGTAAAATTTCGTAGGCAGTTATTTACATATGATAGTAATTTGAAACAAAAAATAATAAATCAGTCAGTGTTCAAAATGCCAAATTTCAACTGTAACTATTGAAAGTTATAGCAATTTGAAATTTGCAATCTGTAACAGACAAAATATCAATGATTTCGACAAATTGAGTACCTACATCTCTGATTTTGTGGAAATTACTGGCAAAATATCATTTTTTATCTAAACCAACCAAAAAAACCATTTTTCCGCACAACTAGACGTTGGAACTTTCGATAATTTCTTAAATTGTTACAATGACATATAGGTGTTATTCATTTCTAAATTCACTCAAGTATCTTAATCCAGTTCCACATAGAATAAAAACTACTCTATTTCCTTCATAAAGCGCCCATCCATAATTTAAAAGGAAAAACCTCCCCCTCGAAAGCACATTTTTAAAATGGCAATCGTATTTCAAAATCATGAGAATGAATAAATAAGATATTGAGTCGATATCGTTGGCGTATATCTTCTATTCGGGCAAGAGGCGTCCAGAAATGGCATTGATATTACTTTCACCCTCCTACCCCTTGGATGCTGTGACATTTGCCCTCGCGCAGTTAGGGTACATCATAACCGTAGGAATGGGGGAGATGGAAATGGGAACATAAACTATTCGCGTTTAGGAGAAGAAATCGAGCTGGAGCTGTTTCAGCGAATGTATGACTCAATCTTCCGCCTCAGAGCGCGAGGAAAAGTATGGCAACTTCCTGAAAATGCTCCCCCTTTTCTTGGTTTGCCAATTGTATATAGTTTTTTGAAAAAAATTTCTTACTTCCAGAATTTTCATTTTAATAAGACAGAAGTTTCCCATGAAAACTGTGCGAAAGATACAGTTTTTTTGACGGAAAAAACGACAATTTGAATCATATTATTATCAATTTAAAATTTTTTCACATATAAATATTTTTTCTCAAAAAGGTTATTCACGAATATATGGCTGTAAAGAATATTTTTAGAAAAGACACAAAATTCAGGATTGAAACTCCAAAGGTGGGCTTCAAGTATGAAGACGACTTCTCGTATATTTTTTTTTTGGGTTTTTCCAGGAGTAATATCAACTCTCATTTTTCGAATGGGAAGACAAATTTTTTATTGCTTAAAAAGATCCTCCATTGAATTCTGAGTCTTTTTGATTCCAAAACTTGGAATTTACCTGAGAAAATCCTCTTTGAATGAAGAAATACGAAAAAAAAATCTCAAAATTGAAATACAGAAAACTTTGAGGTTTTTCATCAAAAATTCTCATTTTTGAGAATCTCCGAGAAGAAAGGTTGATGCTTCTTCTATGAAAGCGTGATTTTCAGAATATGATACAGGAGGTCACAAATTCTTTGTCAAAGTTAGAAGTGATAAAACATCAAAAAATCGTTTCTTTCAAATTGAGCCCATTTTCGAAATCTTCGTCAAAAAATAATAGGAGCATACGTACAAGACTTTTATTCCAAAATGAGTGTTTTTCAAGATATTCATGGAAAACTATTTTGTCTTAAATTTTCAATCTCATTCCGAATGTATTTTTTTACTGGAAAATGATAAGCGGTTGAGTGAAATTTTTGGAAATCTCTGTTATCGAGGAAAAAGTTTCTTATAGTTCAGACGAGTTCAGTTTCAATTTAAAGCTTAGGATAATTTTCGCAAATTCTTAATTCTGAAGAAATTTTTTTTTGTCATGGTAGGGAAATTTGAATTTTCAGAAATGAAATTGTTACATATTCTGTTAATTATCATTTCAAAAGCATCAAAAATTATTACAAATTATATTTTCAGCTAAACTATAAAAAAAACGCTGACAGCTGCTGTCATACAGTTTTTCCATCTGGAAACCATTTTTAATTCACAATTATACGTTTCCAATTGGTTGAACTTAAGACGATGAAAATAGTCGAAAAAATAGCATTTTTCATCTGAATCGAACACCTCATGAAAAGATATCACATTTTCTCAAGAAAATATTTTCTGTTCCAAGAAGAGAAGATAGGATCTTATATGAAGATATGATTTTATAAGAATTTTTCGAGATTGAACATTCCAGGTATTATCGGTTGCTTCCAAGAAATACCCCCCTAATTACAACTGTATCCACCTTCTCCGTTATCTATGGAACGTTGTACTGCCATGAAGGGTTGAGAACGGGGTGGGGGTACGCAAATCAGTTTAAATATTTTTGCCACAAGCATTTCAACACATTCAGTTCAAGTTAATGGTGCAAGTGTCTGCAAGTGCTGCTTTTATCCCATCGATGAAATCTTCAGGTAAATATGAATATTTTTCTTGTAAATGTATATGACCTCTTTCTTGAATTTACTTGTACATTTTCATCATTTTCGTTGTTCTCTTTTCTTACATTCCTTCATATTTTCAGATAGAAATATTTTTTGAGGTTTTTTTCTTGAATATTTCACAACTTACAATATTTTCATTTGATCGAGTTATACTTGCATATTTTTTATCATTTTCGTTGTTTCCTTTTTTACATTCCCTAATATTTTCAGATATAAGTATTTTTCTTGTTTATGTTAATGTTTTTTTCCTCAAATTTTTTCACAAGTGCCAAGATTTTTTTTCTATCGAATTATCAGTGGCGTAGCAGAGGGCCCTGCAGACCCCGCAGTGTGAGGGGGGGGCCGGCACTAAGGGGGCCCCCCGAGCCGAAAGAAAAGCTTGAAATAACTATTGTACTTGCCAATTCGCGATATTTTTCTGATGATAGTTATTATTCTCGAAAACTTAAGAGATATTCTTGAATTATATTAAAAAAAAGGTTTAGAGTAATTCGATTTGACATATCACTAAATCACACCCTTTGCTACCCTATTTTTAAGAGTTTTTCATATAGCGTCAACCTTTTCGGCATTTTCTTTTGAACGTCGCCACATGATCGTTGTAGTGAGAGAAACAAGTGTAGCAAGTGTTTGAATACGAAAACACGTTGTGAGTTTGTTTACATTCAAAGACAAAGTTTTCAATATTCTGACTTTTTTAGTGTTTTTAGTTTCAGGATTACAATTTCATTCATTTCAATATTAAAGAAAAGAAGAGTTATTGAATGCGCAAATTAGAAACGACAGTTTGAATATCTTATAATTTTTCAGATATTAGAAAAAATGTCAGAGCGGAAAAGAAAATATTTGAGTGAAGCTTGCAAATGAAAACCACAGAGAAAAAAAATGCATTTTCTAAGCAACTAGGTTTTTTAATATTTCAATAATCCAATGCCTGAGTCTCATTGAATTATTCAGCACAGTGGCGTATCAGGCATTAAATGGGGCTCCAATAATTACATCCTATTGAACTTGCTGACTCGTTATCTTTTTCTGATGATATTGTAATATAAACATAAATCGCAGAGGCTATAGCCTGTACGCAAAAAAATAAAACATTGCTTTTCGGGGCTTTCTTCAAACATCGCCCAATGATCTTTTTATTGGGCTCAAAATAATCAAGAATTATCTTAGGATTTCAATGTCTCAAACTCATCTGTCAGACTTTCAAGCCTACTCCAGCTTGGAACAAGAAGCTTGAATATCGACTAGTTGATGAATTTGTTCGAACACAAAAAATTTGAAAAGATTAATGAATTTTTGTTGAATGATCTTTCAAGTTCTTTATACCATTGATTTATTCCTAGTCATTTTTATATCATAATCTATATTATTTTTTCTAGAAATTCTTGTTATTCAATATTATATATTATTTTTAAGATAATTTCTTCAATAGTTCTTTCTGAAAAACGTCAGGGGAAACTTATCATACATAACATAGATCTATGGAGGGGGCCCCGACTAGAATCTTGCGGGGGGGGCCCCAAATTTTGCGCTACTCCACTGCACCTCCTCTTATATCTCTCCATTCCAAACATAAAAAACAATAATTTGTTCTATATTTTATATCCTTAGATTTCCGCTTAAATCTTCCACAGAATAATCATTTGGTGGAAAGTGAAGTTTGGAGTTTCTTTTCGAAGTCATCTTCACATCTGTCCGGTAATAAAACCGATTTGATGACTTCTTCAAAGTCACAACCAGGACAAAAAATATCAGCTTTTTCATACCAAGGTGAAAAATTGACATTCATGAGTTTAGTCAACAGTTCTTGTAGGGTTGCGACACTAGATGAGGTTCAAATTCTTTGGCAGCATTTCATTATCATTGAATTATCAGGAAACCGTTATACATTTTATGGTATGATATTTGTTTTGGTAAAAAAAATTCAAAATGATGAATTTCAATAGAGCCAGGAGAAATTAACTTTATTTCCATCTACCGAGCATTCAGTTTAGTAGATTTTTGTGTGTTTTTTTCATGAAGAGTATCTTGATGTTGTTTGAAACTTGGAGAAATACTACTTGTTTGTTTCTTCAGTTTTGTAGCTTTTCTTTATTTCATGGAATCTGGGAGCGAAGGCACGGCTCATTCTTTTTTTAAAATCTATTCTTCTTATTCTGTGAAGGGAACAAATATTGGGAATCAAAATGATGAGAAATTAAAGTTGATTTCCCAATTACCCAATATTCAATAATGTGTGTCCTATTTTGTAGAATCGTTTTTTTTTTTGAGGAGTACCTTGAGGTGAAATGAAATTTTAATACTGAAACCAAAAGCACTAAAAAAGTCAGAATATTGTAAACTTTGTAATGTGAACAAACTCACAACGTGATTTCGCATTCAAACACATGTTACACTTGTATCTCTCACTAATAGAATGGAAATAAAAATATTTCATAATATTTATTTCCTTCTTCATAAAAATGGCCTGGTTGGAAAATTGACAATAATTTCTTCAATAGGAGTAAGCTGCCTGAAGAACAACACGTGAAATAAGCCGCCGAGCTCCTTATAAAACGGTCAATTCCGAAAAGTTAGACGCTATATAAAAAAACTCTTAAAAATAGGGTAGCACAGGGTGTGATTTAGTGATATGTCGAATCGAATTACTGTGAATCTTTTATGTTTTTTGAAAAAATCCAGGAATATTTCTCTATTTTTCGAGAATAATAACTGTACCTTCATTGTTCATCAGAAAAATATCGTGAATTGTCAAGTTCAATAGCTTATTGGGGCCCCATTCGAAGCTTTCCTTTGGCTCGAGGGCCCCTCCCCACACTGCGGGGTCTGCGGGGCCCTCTGCTACGCCACTGAAGCCACATCAATTGTCTCATCATTCTGATAGTGGATACTTAATATGATGTGAATGCTACTGTGATTATAAACACATTTATCAAAATGTTAATGGGTTGTTTTGTATTTGTTCACCTGTCTATGAATTCATTACTTGATGAAATGTAGGTTTGCTTGACTTGGTGAATAAATATTATTATTATTATTATTTAGTTGAAAATTTCTCTTAAATTTGTATTGTGAAATAAATCTGGACACTTTTTTTCAGTGATTAAAGCAAACAATACTCTGATGGAACTCATAGGGTTCTCAGTAAACAAACCGGAATACAAACGTACTCCCAGAATAGAAAATCCAGATGCATATGTCTCTGTAGATGAAATTGAAGAATGCATAGATGATGTATTGACAGGGGCCAGAGTGTTGATCATATTAAGGGGATTGCCTGGTAGCGGAAAAACATTTTTAGCCAAATCCATCCTGAGGGCTTGTTACCCTGACCCAGACTATAAAGTTCACATTCACAGTGCAGACAACTACTTCATACACAATGGGAAATATATGTATGACGCAAGACAAATTGGTGATGCTCACGAGTGGAATCAATCCCTCATAAGGTATAGAATGCTGGAAGGATACAGTCCATTAATTGTTGACAATACAAACACCCAAATGTGGGAGATGCAGAGTTATTTGGGAATGGCAGTGAGCAACGGGTATAAGATTCGCGTTTTGGAAGTGAACACCAGATGGTGTTTGAACTGCGACGATCTCACTAAAAGAAATCAGCACAATGTTCCTAAACAAACAATTAAAGTTATGTTGGAAAGGTACGAGATGGGTATCACTGCAGGAGATCTCCTGGAAACTTATCATTGCGCCCTCAACTTTCAGAAAGAACCATTGTTGAGAAGATGCCCTTCATTCACTCCCACCTCAAGTTCAATTGAAGATCAAATTGCTGAAGACCCTGATTTATCTTTTCCTAGAAGTAAGAAAAAAATAGATAAAACCTCTGTTAGATCCATAGCTTCAACTCCACCTAGACATTCATCAGAAGAGCAACAAAAAGAGGGTAAAGTTAATGTTATGAAATCTTCTGCTGCTGTAAACTCATCCAATGCCACCTCTACTTTCAAATTTTATGTTTCAGAGGATATTTTAAAAGTTTGGAGAACACATATCTGTAAAGACAACAAAGCTAATATTTTAGAAGAGATGCCCACTTCTTCTGAAGCTGGTACAAACACTTCGATGGCGGATTTCCATGAGGATTCTGAAAATTTGAAAGTTTTATATGGAAGGAGTAGGGAGATAACGGATTTTCGACAACAGATGACAAGCAATAAACCAGGAATGTTGGACAAAGGTTGTTCAACACAGGAAGATATTTGTTGTGATAGAAATGAAGATCTCAAGAAATTGATCGATAGAACACCTAACGATATAGCTACACAACTCACCACGAAGAAACTTTTCGAATCATTCCCAAGCGTAGAGCAGAGTGTCATAATGGAACTATACCATACTAATAATTTAGATTACAAGCAAACAGTTCAAGATTTGATGACATCTGTGGGTGCCATGAGAATATCAAACGTTAATATACGGGAACCTCCCATCAGTCCATCATTCCTACAAGAACTTGAGAAAGCAGATAATGATTCCAAACAAGCTCAGGTAAATATGACTTTTGACATATCTCCTCATTTTGAGGTTATCTAAGACATTCTGCATAATTTCTAGGTTAATAAAAAATATTCGCGAAGGGTAAGCATAATAAAAAATATATAGAGTGTTTGGCTCACCCATACATTTCCAACAGAGACGTACTTTTTGACAATTTTTAAGCTCATGATCCTAGATATACTGTATATTCCCAATTTTACCATCCTGACTGTTACTTCCGAGTTTTGTCATACTTCAGATATGGCTTTTGCTTAATTACATTAACGTAATTTAAATATAAAAAAAAATTTGCTATATTAAAATGTCAAGAATGAATTCTTAATATACAATATATGCAGGGCGTTTCAAATAAAGGTGATCCTGTCTCCAGGATCGATACAATTTTTCTAATACATCCTATTAATTCATTTTTGTCTGGCTAACTTTTTCAATATGTATTAGATTTATTAAGTAAAATCTCAAGCGACCTGAAACATCATTCAATTTTACACAAAAAAGGTACTCTTGATATATCTCGATACTGTGTACCGTTTTCAGAATATTTTGATTTGAAAATTATGAAGTAATAACCAATGCTGGTATAAAGAAGTGATAAAGTTATAAACTATTATTGATATTAATTAATGAGCATGATGGAGCTCCACCGCACTTTGATAGAAGGTGTCGCAATTAGTTGAGTAACCATTTTCGATGGAATAGTAGAGGTGCAGAAGCTCCGAATTCTATTCTGTGCTACAACTCTCTTTTTAATTTTCATCATGTAATTATTTGTTTAATTAATACATTTACCATTACTTCATACCAGCATCATCTATTCTACTTTATAATTTTCAAATTATCAAGTTTTATCAGCTTCCAAAACCTATTCATATAAAGTTTCATTACAATGTTGCCAATAGTTTTGGCAGAATCGTAGAAAATGTGTATAATTTTTTTTAGTGCCTTAAATCTTGAATACGGATGGCATTAGAATTTTTTTTTTACCGAATAAACCCCAATTATTTTTCAATATTCTATCTGCCCTAGAGACAGGAACACTTTTTTTTGAAACACCCTGAATATTTATGTATTTTTCATCATTGTGTATACCTAATTTCAGTCTTCATAACATTATAGGTAATATGTAATATTAATTTTTCAGGAGAAAGACAAGAAAACTCCGGGTGAATATCGAAAAGAAGCAGAGTATTATCTAAACAAGAGGAATGAGCTCAACCGCAAAGCTCAAGAGCATCATAACAGGGGTCAAAAAGAAGAAGCTCAGTTCTATTCGCAGCTTGCACAACAACAAACGCAGTACTATGACATTGCCAACAACAAAGCAGCCACTCTTATTCTAGATGAAAACTCAAAAAATATACAAGATATGAATACCCTCGACCTTCATTCTTTGAAAGTGAAAGAGGCTGTATCTGCTTTAGATATATTCATAGACAGTAAAATTGAATTATTGAATAAGAATGGAAAGGCGTCCCAGGATCTTTCAATTATAACGGGGCGAGGAATTGGAAGCGTCAATGGAGTGCCCAGAATAAAGCCTGCTGTTATCAGACGATTAGAAGCTAGAAAAATAAAGTGAGTAATTTTTAAGAGGGTTTGACAAAACTCGAAACTTTGAATGCCTAATCAAATATGTATTTGGTTAAACAATCAGAGTTTTGTGTCTTAACAAAGAAATTTTACATTATTTGTTTAGACTAAAGGTCTATATTGTTGCTGATTGTTGAAGAATTCTTTTTTAAACTTCTTTTACTTTTCAGATACGATCAAATGAATCCTGGACTTTTCAAAATCCAAGTGAAAAGGAATATGCATGTCACCAATGATCTCTAAGGTATTCTCTTTCAATTACTATTTTTTGAAGATATATCGAATATATGATCGAAACTATTTACCCATACATGTTCAGAACAAAATAAACCATGTAATAAGTTTATGTGAAGGTTATAGTAATGTTTTATATTGATAGAGTCCTTAAAATTTTTTTTTTGAAGAATCAACTGTTTTTTTAATGTAACAATGTTTTTTACTGTTAGGTAGGTAGAATTCAAGTATTATTTATATTGTGGAAAAGGGGTAGGTACAATCAAAAATTGTATATAGTGTAAATGTAAAGCAATACCTTTTAATATTGTCCTGACTTCTGGAATTGATTTCAGATTCTTATTGGCATATTTTGATATTGATTAAAGATGTTGGATATAATTCGAGTTTGGTTCAAGAAATTGTTCAAATCAAAGATTGACTTTTTGATATTCTCAATTTTTTTAGTCCCTTTTGAATTTGCTACAAAAACTGTTTTAGCCTAAAAAACATTTCTATTTCAATAATTATTCGGTGTGATCTCGCATTTTTATATTCTCAATATTTCTAGTCTTTTTGAATTTGATACAAAAACTGTTTTAGGCCAAAAGACATTTCTTTTTCAATAATTATTCGGTGTGATCTCGCAAACTGCAATTGGTTGAGTTTAATTTATAAAATATATTTTATCCTCTTTACTTGTTTTTAAGTGTTTTTCAAATGTTCAATTGTACTTATCATGATCAATATTTTGACAAATGCAACTTTTAAGTACAAATATTAGATTAGAATAACGTCAGAAATCTACTTTTGATATTCTGTTAGTAAATACCACTCATTTGCCTTATGTGTATTAATATGTTATAGAATATTGAAACTGTTGAATTTCTCATGCTTGTTAGGTACTGGTCCAGATTTTACTATTGGAACGAATTGTTGAAAATGACCAGAACAACCAAAGCATTATATTTGTTGGGTGTGGTGCCATGTAAACATATCTTCTATCTGTGCAATTATTAAATGATAAGCATTACCTCTGTTACCATTCAATTTTTGATAAGGATTGTGATATATTTTTATCTATTTTTTCGAATAAAATTGCTATTTATAATTTTCGATTGTTTCATTCCATAGATTTAATAACAATGATTTTGCACTTGTGCTTATCCACCTTGAGATTAAAATCAAGAACAGGGGAAAAAATTCCCTTTTTAAATATAAAATTTCATTGTGTGATACATTTTAGTGTAGGCAATTATTAGAAACTATAAAAATTTCTAGTACGATCTTTTGATAAAACGGCTCGTTCAAAAGATATTCAATTCGATACTACATATTTTGAGGGATTTGTGAAGAAAAAGTTCGAATAAACTTTTGAACGAGCTGTTTTATCGAAATATCGTACGAGACATTTTTGTAGAGTATCTCATTGCCTACACGAAAATATATCACACAATGGAATCCGTCTATTGGTTTGTAAACGAAAAACTGTCAAAGTTAGGCCTCATATCTCGTAAGAGGCGTTTTGGTCCAAAAATGTGATGGGCTCATTCGATTGTTCACATTAGCTGGATCAAATTTTTGAGTCGAGAACTTGGCCACCGTACCGTGAAAAAATGTTATGACTTCAAATATCAAATCGAAAAACGAAAACAGTGAAAAAATCTACTCAGAGCCGAAGCGGAGAATTTTTTTTTCGCCGGGGCCCAGAATGTCGGTTGGAGTATGGAAACTTGATGAAATGTTCCCCCATATCTTGATTTTTCTATCCCAGAAAGTTTTTCGGAGTTTTCATACTTTTTTTTATATTCTTGATAAGACAGAAAATGGTATTATTTAATCTCCATGTTTTCCATGAAAACTCCCCAAAAGATACATTTTTTGACGGACAGAACTACAATTCATTTATGAAAAAATTTAGATTCAGATTATTACCAATTTGAAATTTGTCTTTATTTTTTCTATATGAATTTTTTTTTAAAGAATGGATGACCCTTGTCTGATATGTTACAATTTAATGATAATATAGAATATTTTAAATAGAGATTTCAAACAAATATATTTATATTTCTGAAACAGAATGGAAAAAGTAACACGATCAAGAAATCTGAGATTCTCACACTAGTGAGAATCTCAGATTTCTTGTACTAACATCAATTAATTTTTGAATAAAAATCCTGATAAAAATTACCTATTGGTGAACATTGTTGTTGTATTTGCTGGGATTGCAGGAGCTTGTCGAATTTTTTATATCAGTCAGTTATGTACAGGGTGTTTAGATTTCGATGATCTATTACATCTCCTAGATTAGAAGAGATGAAAGAAAATAAATATACATGTCATGTACTCTTTTTTCGAAAAACAAAAAATGATGAACCCCGTAAGTCGCTACGGTGTCTAGTTGATTTTGGAATATGGCTAACTATTTTAATTCGCTATAGCTTCTAACTTCCAAAGAATTGTAACTTCTGCGGCGTTCAGCAATTTAGATTTCTTGAAAAAGAGAACATGTGGATTAGTTTTTTCTGCCTCTTTCAATTCAGGAGATGTAGTTCTTAAATCATTGAGATCTGACCACCCTGTGGAATGATAATGAAGGTTATTAATTAAGAAACTGACGCAAACTAAAAATTATTCCAAGAAAATTCAAAATTGACAAAACACTCCAAACACAAACACAAGCATTTAAAAAAACTCCCGTCACTTCTTTCACTTTTTAAATCAGACAACGCAAAATGGAAACTAGCAAACAAGTCACTTTCAACCCTATCGAACCGACCACTAAAAACGTTTAAACACATCACAACCTCTCTCTCTCTCTCTCCAGGTCATCTGCGATCCAATTTGCATCATACCATCAAATGAAAAATTCTTTTCAATCTGAGTATGCTCATCAGGTGGACAAAAAAGGTGTTTGATATTACCCTTCGAAAAAACAACCCCTTGTTGCTGTACCATTCATCCAACCCGTATAGGGAAAGCGCATGCAAAGTGCCCTTTATCTCAAGATTGGCTGTGTATTGAAGAGGGTGCAAACAGTTTTCAATTCGAAATTACTTGTGGGATCATTCATTCGGTGTTTAGAGTATAGTGGAAGAATTTTATCAGGAGGAATAACAAAAATTGGAATATTGTAAACTCCATCTTATGTGACAATAAAGTACGAGGGATTTTTATATGCCACTCTGAATATTTTTCCAAAGAACAAACATATTGATGGATTTTGAACAGTTGTTATTCTCGAAAATCTTTGTTAAATCTGTTTTTGTGGAAATTTTCAAGAAAATATCAAACAACTAACGAAAAAAGACATCACATGTTTCTCCACAACGTTTCTAGAACATTAGAAGATTTCTTGAATTGTATTCTAAAAAGTAATTTACCTGGTATACCTATTCTCAATATTACATTTCTTTATTCCAAATATCGAAACCGAAATATATGGTTCCCAACAAGAATACTAAGAAGTTCCCCCTTAATTACATCTTAATCACTTTCGTCATTTGGAATATCGACTTATATATATATATATATTCTTATGAAAATAGAGAGCTAAAATAATACACTAGGGTAGAGAAAAATATTCCAACAAACAAAGAAAGAATACATCGGTCATTTTTCGAAATGCCAATTTCAGATTGAAAATTATAGCAATTTCAATATGTACGAAAGAAACACAAGATTTCGACATGAAGAAAAAAACTGTTTGTGCCAATTTACAAGAAAATATCGAACAACTGACGAAGAAAAATCAAATCATTCCCCACAACTACTTTCTAGAAAATGCTGAGAGTTCTTTAATCGTACAACATTGTTTGGAAAAATTGAATAAAAACGGTCCAAAAATCAAAATATCTGCTTTATTCACTCTCATAATAGACGATAACCGGAGAATATTTCTTGAATTGTATTCGAAGAAGTCGTTAACCAAGCACATTCATTATGATATTTCTTTATGCCAAATCTGGTGAACCGAAATCTTAGGTCCTCAACAAGAATTCCAAGAAATAACCTCTTAATAACATCTGTTTTCACCTTTGTTATATAAAAATCTCCACCTTGAAACGTGCCAACTTCGGGGTAGAGAAAAGAAAGGAAGAGAATTTTAAAACATAGAATGAAGAATTTATAGTGTTACTTTTGAAAATAATATAAATTTCATTATTTGCTCTTTGCAAAAGTCATGAAAAATATGAAAAATTACTTCTGAATGAATACCGTTTTTTAAAAAAATTTTTGAGAAAAAAATAATTTCTCAACTTAAATAGATACTAGATAAAAACTATCACATTTATCCACGCACACAAACTTCTTTTGAAACATTCCGAAATTTCATTAATTATTTTCCTTAAAATTGTTAACCACTAAATAAAGCGAGTTATTTCTGCTCTTCCAATGGAAAAGATATGATCTTATAAGTAAAATATCAACATCTTTCAAAATTCATATATGAATAACTGAGTTTTTTTTTCTCGGTATAGGTATTCGAAGAAAAACGAATTTTGAATGGTACCGAGGAAGTCTTACAACTAGATCCGACGGTTTTCCCTTATTTTGATCTGTAGAATTATGTCCTCAAAGATAATAGGTATATCTCTAACAGATAAAAAACTTACTATTTTTGAAACAAAAAATAATAAATCAGTCAGTGTTCAAAATTTCAAATTTCAACTGTGGACTGTTGCTTTTGACTATTATAGCAATTCAAAATTATCAATGATTTTGACCCATTCAAAACTTCATACATCCCTGTTTCTTTTTGAAAATTCTTGACAAAATATCACTTTTCATCTGAACCCACCCAAAAAAATTATTTTTATTCACAACTGGTCGTTGGAACTTTGGAAAATTTCCTGAATTGTCTTCTAAGAAGTCGTTTGAACAGGTGTGATCAAAACAATATTTTTGTATTCTATCTCTAGGAGGAGGAGGTTTCGATGGAAACTTGGATCCCATCTTCAGGCCGAAACGGTAATGAAACGATCCTGAGCAGGTGTTGTTTTTCGTCGCACCAAGCCTTGGTCTTTCCAACACGAAACCTGTCTTCCTGAACCTATTCCAAAGTCGAGATATCACACTTGGAGCCTTTCTGCTACAACAACCTGAGTTAGGCCACCCTGTAGCATTCCGATAGCCCTATTGCCCCAGCTTTTGTTAATTCACGTCTTGGCATTTTCAGAAAACTCGTTTCAAATCGGAGCCGTTGATAAACTGACTCCATTTCAAAATAAGAACATTCATGAAGCATATGCAAAGAACCAAACTTCAGAAAAAAGGCGACCAGATTGACGAAATGTCTCATACTGATTTTTATTGGATCGATTCAAGTTGTTATTGAGTTTTAAATCGTTTCACAGCGATTTTCTCGAAGATTACATACTTCTCACAACGATTGAATACGATATGCCCTACTCTTGTAGAGCGGTACATTTATTTCAACTACCACTTACCGCTACAGCCAGCTTTAATAGCTGATGTGTAGTTAGCAGTTGGATTATTTGAATTAAAAGAGCGGCGTATCGTGAAATTTTTTGAAATACAGTCAATGAAAAGGAGGGATCATGGGAAGAATTGTTTACATCTTCTGATTGGCTGAAATACTGTCATTTGCGACAGTACAAAGCTCTGAGAACCAGGCTCAAGACATAAATCGATTTCAAGCGAATAACCGGTTATCATTGGTAATTACCAACTGCATTCAAGCGCTTTTGGTCATTCAGACATGTCATTTATTTGGGTAACTGCGGTATTTACCGGTAATTCGCTTGAAATCGATTATAGATGCGCAAGACTTTCACCAACTTGAACTGGCGCAGGAAACGGCATCGGTGGGGACAAAATGGCATATGCCGTCGTATTCTTCCACCTTCCTCCATGGACCATGATGGTTTTCTGACCAATCGCGATGGTTCTAGGTATGAACGATGGCCGATAAGAAGGCGTGATATTGCGTATACTGTTGAGAGGTAATGCGGATTTTCATGCGGATGCGGATGTGATATAATTTGTGAGTTGCGCAGTGTCGCCAACTCAGGGCCAAAAAATATGTTAGTGTTGCGTTCAGAAAATGCTAAAAATATATATACTTTTTCAATGTTGAAAGTGTCAGAAAGATGCTAGTTTTTCACTGTTACTCTTTTCTGCAGCTTTTCTGAAACCGAAACATCTGCATCCAAGAGGGTGGAATTTTCGACGCACCCTTCTATTCTGTTTATATTCATACTGATAATTCTTTTTCGAAACACTTTCCAAATACATATTTTATTACACCATCTTCTTTTTTCGGTAAGTCCGAAATTCCAATCTGTCTACTTCATAACCACCGCCTGTGGTCCCAGTCCCAAGAATTCTTATCGCCCGTGATATTGAAATATTATATTTTTACGATACTCGTTGTTTCAGAAGCATTTGAAATTTTGAAGGAAAGTTCTGGGACCAAGGGTCTTTGAACATGAATTATGATTCGCGAATCGGGGAAACATATTTATCTGAATTGCGTATGCTTTGTTTGTTGCTGTTTTTTTTTCATTTGACCGAATATTATCTACTGCCTAATAAATTCAGAGATATCCCCAAGAAAAAGAGCCAGATGATCGTCCCGATCAGTGAGACTTGTCCACGTTTGTTTACCTAAACAACCCGTGTTGTTGCAAGGTCATAGAACGTTTATAGGCTTTAAAATTCGCCTAGTTTGACGATTTTTTGAGCATCTGTTGATGATAAAGATTGAAAAAATTTCATTTTTACTTTCGGAATATGCCATATTGAAAAACGTGGGAGTTGCGATAAGAAAAAAATGGGTGTGTGCTCTTCGCACGAGAATTTGACCAATGGGAACGAAGAAAATGGAAAAAAGCTCCGAAGCGTTTGTTGTGGTGCAATAATTAGTTATTGTAAATGAACCATAACGTATTTTTTGGCCTTGTGGATTACTTGTCGAATAGTACCTTTTTGTGAGATTTTGAATAATATTGTGACTATTGTGATACATTTGATCATAGTGAGGAACACTCCTCACGTACACGTACACACGTGTACTCGAATTATTGTGTATCGGGAAATATTGAGGTAAATGCCATTACGATGTTATCACCGATAGCACGAAGATTATTGTCCACTCCACCAGGTAGTGTTTCTAGCGAACAATTATTCAGTAGCGCGGGTTGAATTTACGAATATCTGCGTAACCGCCTTATTGAAGCAGAAAAGTCGGCAAAATTACTTCTTATAAATTATAATGCTCCAATTTTCAACTTCTCTTACTAATATGAAAATAAGTAAGTGAAGTTAAAGAAAGATGTAGGTAAATACTGTTATGGTTCCCTTTATTTATATCACTAATTCTATGGTTTTCAAATCAGTTCAATGTTCCAATGAGGTTATGTCTAAAATTGCTTAATGTTAATAAGTCACTCACTTTCAATCATCACAATCTGCTAAAATATTTCTAAATAGTCTCTTGAAATTATCCTTTAATAAATATGTATTTTAGAAATTACTGGTTCTATTGGCTTTCTTTCTTCGTAAAGTTTTTTCTTTCTTCGTAAGATGAAATCTTCTTTTACCATTAATCATATTTCCATTTCCATTTGTACTCAATAGGTACAATACTCAATTTTTATCAATTTAAGTCTGTTTCATTTGATTTTTCCTTGAATAATAATCCTCAATTCAATTTTTACAATCTTTTCCCCTTTCAATTCTTTTCTCGTCTCCTTCGTTTCACTCCTAAAAAGTTCTTACTCTCTAGATTTCTTAACTCTAATACATCATACAATAACATAGAATTTATTTACATTTTTCTAATCAAAATCTTTCAATTTTAGCATTTTTAAGAAACCAGCAATTTAACTCAATGAATTTGGAAATCGAAGAATACGATCGAATACTAGAATATTGAATTGAAATTATCTCTGGAATGTAAACAATAAATTTAAATGTTGAAACTTTTGAATTCTTATGCATGTACTTGAAATTGTGTTATGATATAATTTCTACCAGGTAATGTTTCATGTATCCCTTTTTTATAATATTGAATTAGATATAAATATAGAACCATACCAAAATTTCATAACTCAATACTCAATACTAATTTCTTTCAATAAAAATGTTGATAACTGCTTTATTGTTGTTTCAATTTTTTACACATAGGTACTTAAACATCCGCGTCCGCGGATGTGAAAAAATCGGCATCCGCAACATCCCTGCTCCATAGCAGAGGCACCCTGTACCTACAGGGACTTAAACTATTTCAATACAAAGAAAGTCATTTAGAGAAAATAACGGTTTCCAACTCGGTAATATTCATTTCAGACTGAATGCAGGATGGAAATATAAAAAAAGTAAATTCGTGAATGAAACATTTGTCGTAGTATTTACGTTTTGATTTTGAGGAACAAAATATTTTGGGGTCACTGAATCCGACAGAAATAAAATCATTTTAATTTTGTCGCTTCTCAAATTTTGTATTACTGAATGGAAATTTTCAAATTTCATACCTGAATTTTCCTCCTCATGGATTGATCAAATTAGGGTGATGTCTGCAGATTTGTGATCAGCGAGCTTTATTTCCAACACGAAAACGCTGGAAAAAAAATCGAAATGTAAAGAGAAAATTTCACAAGGGGTTGACCCCCATGAAATATTGAAAAATTCCTTCTCTGAGGCAATATAAGGAAGAAATCGTAATACACGTTTTAAAATCGTTCGAGTTAATTCAGAAAAAATATCCCTGTGACAACTTTTTCACGTATTCAAGCAAATCGATTCCCATCAGAAAATGGATCCAGATAGAGCAGCTCCGTACGTATATCCTAATTAAATCAGCTCGTCTATTACACGATTCCAATATTATTCAGTTTTATCAGCGAACAGAAATCTAGCTGGCGCAGAATTAAGTTAGACGGTACGTTTTTGTGGGTCTGCAGATGGCAACAATGGGCGGTAATTTGTTGTTTTATACACTTCCTCAAATGTTTTTACAATGACATACAGGTGATATTCATTTCTAAATTCACTCAAGTATCTTAATCCAGTTCCACATAGAATAAAAACTACTCTATTCCCTTCATAAAGCACCCTTCCATAATTTGAAAGGAAAAACCTCCCCCTCGAAAGCACATTTTTAAAATGGCAATCGTATTTCAAAATCATGAGAATAAATAAATAAGATATTGAGTCGATATCGTTGGCGTATATCTTCTATTCGGGCAAGAGGCGTCCAGAAATGGCATTGATATTACTTTCACCCTCCTACCCCTGGATGCTGTGACATTTGCCCTCGCGCAGTTAGGGTACATCATAACCGTAGGAATGGGGGAGATGGAAATGCGAACATAAACTATTCGCGTTTAGGAGAAGAAATCGAGCTGGAGCTGGTTCAGCGAATGTATGACTCAATCTTCCGCCTCAGAGCGTGGGAAAAGTATGGCAACTTCCTGAAAATGTCATCCCTTTTCTTGGTTTGCCAATTGCATATAGTTTTTTGAAAAAAATTTCTTACTTCCAGTAATTTTCATTTTTTATAAGACAGAAAAAGGTATGGATTTAAAATCGAAGTTTCCCATGAAAACTGTGCGGAAGATACAATTTTTTTGACGGAAAAAAACGACAATTTGAATCAGATTATTATCAATTTAAAATTTTTTCACATATAAATATTTTTTCTCAAAAAGGTTATTCATGAATATATGGCTCTAAAGAATATTTTTAGGAAAGACACAAAATTCAGGATTGAAACTCCAAAGGTGGGCTTCAAGTATGAAGACGACTTCTCGTATATTTTTTTTTTTTTGGTTTTAGGACTTCCGGTTTTTTCCAGGAGTAATATCAACTCTCATTTTTCGAATGGGAAGACCCATTTTTTATTGCATAAAAAGATCCTCCATTGAATTCTGAGTCTTTTTGATTCCAAAATTTGGAATTTACCTGAGAAAATCCTCTTTGAATGAGGAAACACGAAAAAAAAATCTCAAAATTGAAATACAGACAACTTTGAGGTTTTTCATCAAAAATTCTCCTTTTCGAGAATCTCCGAGAAGAAAGGTTGATGCTTCTTTTCCGATAGCGTGATTTTCAGAATATGATACAGGAGGTCACAAATTCTTTGTCAAAGTTAGAAGTGATAAAACATCAAAAAATCGTTTCTTTCAAATTGAGCCCATTTTCGAAATCTTCGTCTAAAAATAATAGGAGCATACGTACAAGACTGTTATTCCAAAATGAGTGTTTTTCAAGATATTCATGGAAAACTATTTTGTCTTCAATTTTCAATCTCATTCCGAATGTGTTTTTTTACTGGAAAATGACAAGCGGTTGAGTAAAATTTTTGGAAATCTCTGTTATCGAGGAAAAAGTTTCTTATAGTTCAGACGAGTTCAGTTTCAATTTTAAGCTTAGGATAATTTTCGCAAATTCCTTATTCTGAAGAAATTTTTTTTTGTCATGGTAGGGAAATTTGAATTTTCAGAAATGAAATCGTTACATATTCTGTTAATTATTATTTCAAAAGCATCAAAAATTATTACAAAATATATTTTCTGCATTCCTGAGAATTTTTCGCGTTGACCTAACTGATACTCGCATTGAGAACTTTAAACCGCATCACAGATGATAATTCGAGAATTTAACTCGTCTGAACTTCAGAAAATATTTTCTCGATAACAGAGATTTCCAAAAATTTTACTTGTCCGCTAATTATTTTCCAGTGAAAAGAAACATTCGGAATGAGATTGAAAATTGAAGACAAAATCGTGTTTCTGATTATCTCGAAAAATATACATTTTTAAAGAAAATTTCGAAAATGTTACGAAAAAATGGGGTTACAATTTGAAAAAAAACGATTTTTTTGATGTTTCGTCACTTTTAACTTTGTCAAAGAACTTGTGACGTCCTGTGTAATATTATGAAAATCATGCTATCAGAAAAAATCAGCATTTCTTCTCGGAGATTCTCAAAAATGGGAATTTTTGATGAAAAAACCTCGAAGTTGTCTGTATTTCAACAGAGTTCAATTTTGAGATTTTTTTTTTCTATTTCCTCATTTGAGCAGAATTTTCTAGGAAAAATTCAAACTTTTGAAATCAAAAAGACTCGGAATTCAATGCAATAAAAAATTTACGAGAAGTCGTCTTCATACTTGAAGCTCACCTTTAGAATTTTAATCCCGAATCTTGCCTCTTTCCTAAAAATTTTCTATAGAGCCGTGTTCGTGAATAACCCTGCATGAATACAATTCAATAATAATATAAAATATAGAGAATTCAACATACATATTTCAAACTAATAATATTTATATTTCTCATATAGAATCTAGAAAGTAACAAGCTCAAGTAATTCATATTTCTCGAAAAAAGAGAACATGACATGCGTCTCTTTTGATTTAGGAGATGTAGTACTAAATCATCGAAATCTGACCACCCCGTGAAATGATATTGAAGGTTATCAATTTTGAAACTGACGAAAACAAAATATTATCCCAAGAAAACTCAAAATTTGCAAAACACTCCAAACATACACACAAATATTTACAAAAACCTCCTCCACTTCTTTTAACATCTAAATCAAATTAGGCAATATGGAAACTAGCAAACAAGCCACATTCAACCCTATCGAACCGACCACTAAAAAAGTTTAAACACACAACTTCTCTCTCTCTCTCTCTCTCTCCGAATCATCTGCGATCCAATTTGCATCATACCATCCAATAAAAAATTCCTTTTAGCCTGAGTATGCGCATCAGGTTGCATAAAAAAGGATGTTTGATATTACCCCTTCGAAAAAACAACCCCTTGCTGCAACCCTTAACCAATCCGTATAGGGGAAGCGTATGTAAAGTGCCCTTTATCTCAAGATTGGTGGTGAATGGAAGAGGGTGAAAAAGTTTTCATTTTGAAATTAACCGTGAGATCGTTCATTCGGTGTTTAGTGTATAGTGGAAGGATTTCATTAGGTGAAATAACAAAAATTGGAATATTGTAAGGTAACTCCATCTTATGTAACAACATAAAGTACGAGCGATTTCTATATGCCACTCTGAATGTTTTTTCGATTAACAAACATATTAATGGCCTTTGAACAGTTGTTATTTTTCAAATTCCTTGTTAAATCTGTTTTTTTGTGGAAATTTTCAAGAAAATATCACACAACTAACGAAAAAAAACATCACACGTTTCTCCGCAACTTTCTAGAATAGTCGAAGATTTCTTGAATTGTATTCCAAGAAGTCATTAACCAGATATATCTATTCAATATGATATTTCTTTATTCCAAATTTCGATACCGAAATTTATGGTCCTCAACAAGAATTCCGAGAAGTTCCCCCTTAACTACATCTGTAATCACTTTCGTCATTTGGAATTTCGACCTAGCAACGGACTAACACTAGTGTACAGAAAAAAAAGAAGGAAAATTATTTCAACTAACAGAGAAAAAATACATCAGTCAGTTTTCAAATTGCCAATGTTGTATGTAACTTTTGAAAATTATGGCTATTTCAATATCTGCGAAAGAAAAACAAAATTTCAATGATTTCGACACGAAGAAAAAAAAGTTTTCAAGTAAATATCGAACAACAGACCAAGAAAAATCAAATAATTCTCCACCACTACTTTCTAGAACATTCGGAGAGTTCTTGAATTGTATTTTAGTAAGTCGTTAACCAGGTACATTCAGTATATTTCTTTATGTAAAATCTGGTAAACCGAAATTTATGGTCCTCGATAAGAATTCCAAGAAACTACTTCTTAATTACATCTGTATTCACCTTTGTTATCTGAAAATCTCTACCTGGAAACGTGCCAACTCCGGGGTGGAAAAGAGAAAGTAAGAAAATTTTTGAAAATGGAATGCAGAATTTATACTGTAACTTTTTAAAATGATATTATCTCTTTGCAAAAGAAATGAAAAATATGAAAACATATCCGTTTTCTGAAAAATTCTCGAGGAAACACCATTTCTAATCTAAAACAGACATCTGATAAAAAAAAATCACATTCATCTAAACACATATCTTCTAGAACATTCCGAAATTTCATTAATTATCTTCCTTGATATTGTTAATTAGTCACCCGAGATATTTTCTGCTGTTCCAATGGAAGAGATTTGATCTTATAAGAAAAATGTCAACATTTTTCACAATTCATACAAGCGAATATAAAGATGTGAGTTGTTTTTCGGTATATGTACAAATTTTGAATGGTACAAGATTTTGATGATCACGGAAAGAATCGTACTTAGAGAAATTTGAAATTTGAAAATTAAAAATATTGTATCATGCCATTTTATAGTCGAAATGACGTCGTTTAATCATAAAACAAACTTGAATTGATCATCATAAATATTTTCAAACTTGTTTTAAGGACACAAGATTCCAATGATGACGGAAAGAATCATACTAAGAGATATTTGAAAATCGAGAATATTTTAACTATTTTTAATCGAAGTGAAATCGTTTTATTGATAAACAAACTCAAATTGATCATAATGAATACTGTTCATCGCTTTTTAACAACACAAGATTTTGATGATCACGGAAAGAATCGTACTTGGAGAAATTTGAAAATTAAAAATATTTTGTCATGCCTATTTTTTAACCGAAATGACCTAATAACATTGATGAACAAACTTGGATTGATCATAGTGAATACTTTAAAACTTGTTTTAACGATACAAGATTTTGATGATGACGGGAAGAATCATACTTGGAGAAATTTGAAAATTGGTTTCACAACTAAATCTGACGGTTTTCCCTAATTTTGACCTGTAGAAAGATACTCAAAGATAATAGCTATATCTCTAACTGATAAAAAATTTACTACGATTCATCATCGACTATTAAGATCACTCTCAAAATGTAAAATTTCGTAGGCAGTTATTTACATATGATAGTAATTTGAAACAAAAAATAATAAATCAGTCAGTGTTCAAAATGCCAAATTTCAACTGTAACTATTGAAAGTTATAGCAATTTGAAATTTGCAATCTGTAACAGACAAAATATCAATGATTTCGACAAATTGAGTACCTACATCTCTGATTTTGTGGAAATTACTGGCAAAATATCATTTTTTATCTAAACCAACCAAAAAAAAACCATTTTTCCGCACAACTAGACGTTGGAACTTTCGATAATTTCTTAAATTGTCTTCTAGGAAGGCATTAAACAGGTGTATTTAATACAATATAACTTTATTTCATTTCTGGTAAACCAAAATAAAAGGTACTCATAAAAAAATTCCAAGAAGAGAAATTCCCTCTTAATTATATCTGTATTGACCCTTCTGTTCTTAGAATCCCTACTTCGAAACAGGTTTAATACGGCGTGGAGAAAAAGGAAATGAATTAAAAAAAAGAATGCAAAATTTGTAATAGAAACAATTAAAAATAATAGCACACTCAATAGCTGCATTTTGCGAAAAAATGAAATATATAAAATATTTCGTCTAGATGGAATTTTTCGCGATGAATTTCGAAAAAAATATCATCGTTCCATTACACGATTCCAATATTATTCAGTTTTATCAGCGAACAGAAATATAGCTGGCGCAGAATTATGTTAGACGGTACGTTTTTGTGGGTCTGCAGATGGCAACAATGAGCGGTAATTTGTTGTTTTATACACTTCCTCAAATGTTTTTACAATGACATACAGGTGATATTCATTTCTAAATTCACTCAAGTATCTTAATCCAGTTCCACATAGAATAAAAACTACTCTATTTCCTTCATAAAGCGCCCATCCATAATTTAAAAGGAAAAACCTCCCCCTCGAAAGCACATTTTTAAAATGGCAATCGTATTTCAAAATCATGAGAATAAATAAATAAGATATTGAGTCGATATCGTTGGCGTATATCTTCTATTCGGGCAAGAGGCGTCCAGAAATGGCATTGATATTACTTTCACCCTCCTATCCCCTGGATGCTGTGACATTTGCCCTCGCTCAGTAAGGGTACATCATAACCGTAGGAATAGGGGAGATGGAAATGGGAACATAAATTATTCGCGTTTAGGAGAAGAAATCGAGCTGGAGCTGTTTCAGCGAATGTATGACTCAATCTTCCGCCTCAGAGCGCGGGGAAAAGTATGGCAACTTCCTGAAAATGCTCCCCCTTTTCTTGGTTTGCCAATTGTATATAGTTTTTTGAAAAAAATTTCTTACTTCCAGTAATTTTCATTTTTTATAAGACAGAAGTTTCCCATGAAAACTGTGCGAAAGATACAATTTTTTTGACGGAAAAAACGACAATTTGAATCAGATTATTATCAGTTTGAAATATTTTCACATATATATATTTTTTCTCAAAAAGGTTATTCACGAATATATGGCTCTGAAGAATATTTTTAGGAAAGACACAAAATTCAGGATTGAAACTCCAAAGGTGGGCTTCAAGTATGAAGACGACTTCTCGTATATTTTTTTTTTTTTGGTTTTAGGACTTCGGTTTTTCCAGGAGTAATATCAACTCTCATTTTTCGAATGGGAAGACAATTTTTTTATTGCATAAAAAGATCCTCCATTGAATTCTGAGTCTTTTTGATTCCAAAACTTGGAATTTACCTGAGAAAATCCTCTTTGAATGAAGAAATACGAAAAAAAAATCTCAAAATTGAAATACAGAAAACTTTGAGGTTTTTCATCAAAAATTCTCATTTTTGAGAATCTCCGAGAAGAAAGGTTGATGCTTCTTCTCCGATAGCGTGATTTTCAGAATATGATACAGGAGGTCACAAATTCTTTGTCAAAGTTAGAAGTGATAAAACATCAAAAAATCGTCTCTTTCAAATTGAGCCCATTTTCGAAATCTTCGTCAAAAAATAATAGGAGCATACGTACAAGACTTTTATTCCAAAATGAGTGTTTTTCAAGATATTCATGGAAAACTATTTTGTCTTCAATTTTCAATCTCATTCCGAATGTATTTTTTTACTGGAAAATGATAAGCGGTTGAGTGAAATTTTTGGAAATCTCTGTTATCGAGGAAAAAGTTTCTTATAGTTCAGACGAGTTCAGTTTCAATTTAAAGCTTAGGATAATTTTCGCAAATTCTTAATTCTGAAGAAATTTTTTTTGTCATGGTAGGGAAATTTGAAATTTTCAGAAATGAAATTGTTACATATTCTGTTGATTATTATTTCAAAAGCATCAAAAATCATTACAAATTATATTTTCAGCTAAACTATAAAAAAAAACGCTGACAGCTGCTGTCATACAGTTTTTCCATCTGGAAACCATTTTTAATTCACAATTATACGTTTCCGATTGGTTGAACTTAAGACGAGGAAAATAGTCGAAAAAATAGCATTTTTCATCTGAATCGAACACCTCATGAAAAGATATCACATTTTCTCAAGAAAATATTTTCTGTTCCAAGAAGAGAAGATAGGATCTTATATGAAGATATGATTTTATAAGAATTTTTCGAGATTGAACCGTTGATTGAAGTATTCTTGGGAAGATACCCAACCAATGTGTTTTCAGTCCTCCTTCCCCTCGCATCCCTGGTCTATCAATTCACTGCCGTAATGTGGCGCCCTCGCAAAATATCGAATCCGAATGTATTTTCTCTATTTCAGTATCGTAATGGGTTCATTACAGTACTAAAAGTAGTGCTGTAATGAAACTCATTACAGCATTGTTTTCAGTTATATGTTTCGTTTTATTGTTGTCAGTACTGATCTACGATCGAATTCACTTTCGAATCAAAACAATTCAAATTCCGTGAACTGTCAAATTTCGTATGTCACACCAACTGCCAAGATACAAAACAAAAGTCACTAATCTGAATTTTCATTTGAATTTCGAGAATATTTCACAAAAATTGACTGAAATAGAGAAAATACCGTCTAATACTCGTTGCAGAAGGCAATTCCAACACTCATGCTATCGAAAACTCGCTCCTTCGTCGCTCGTTTTCGAACTTCGCATTCGTGTTGGAATAGGTGCTCATTCTGCAACTTGTTTTAGAATATACTATTAAAACACAGATTTCTGGATTTCTGAACTCTCGGTAAATTTCAAACAGAAACTCGATTTGGATGAGTCATAATACCAGATGTGGAATTTTTATGATGAACAGATGTTTCATTTTGCCTTAGTATTTGAACGTACTTCAAAAAACGATTTGAGTTTTTGAGTACCTTCACTTCGTCTTCTATATATTTTCTTGATACTCAATATTCTGTTGAAATATGAGATTAATTTTGCTTGAATATTTGTTGATGAAATTTAAGGAGAGCCCTCAAATTTTCCAACATGATACTTAAATTTCAAACGGGAATAGTAGAGTTTGGAATTTTAATTTTTATAAGACGGCGGTATTATAAAAGTTTGATTGCACCGTAAGATTCGTTGAAATTTTCAGATGAAAGGATTCGGTTCGTTCGAATTTACGTAAATATTCTTGAGTTGAGTGAAACTTTAAAAAAAATTGAGAAAACAATAAACTCTTCAATTTGAATAATACCGTTGATTGAAGTATACTTCAATCAATGGTAATACACTTACTTTCGAAGCTTGAAAATTTTAGTTTCTCAATTCATTGGTCTACAATTTTACGGATTCTTGGCAGCCATGCAATCCCCGGATAAATCAGGAAGAAAGTTTTAAAAATTTTTATTTTTGCTCTACGCGCAAAGAGAAATATTTCAGAACTAGGCCGGTGCAAAGAACCCATAGCCTTTTTATTCATATCCGATATATGACTATTTGTCTTCGAGATATCCGATTTTGAATGCAAAAAGATCCTTTTCACTCAATTTACTGCTACTGATCGCCTAGCGAGCCAACAGGGGGTTTCTGTTTTAGTAGAATATTTTCCTACAAAAATCTGATATGCTTAATTAACGTGAAAAAGTGAAAAAAAAAGGCAATTTTTTCAGTTAATGGATTGTATCTTCGTCAATATTGCGGGGAAATCTTAGGTTTTAAGGAAATTTTACAGCCTGATGATCCCCAAAGTTCCCCTGAATCGGTAGATCGATTGGTTTAGCGGTTTTCTTGGACCGATTTATGGAAATTTTGAAAAAAATTAACAGAAAAAACGATATTTTTCTTTTAAAATGGATATCTTGAAGCGAATGATCAAATTCGAGGGTCGCAAGAAGCAAATTAGAGCTAAATAAACAGGCTATGCGACCTTTGCATCGGTCTAGCTCGAAAAAATTTTTCCATGCGTGTAGAGCCGTAGAGCAAAAATAAAAATTTCTAAAATTTTTTCTTCCTGATTTATCCTAGAATTGTAAAACAAAGAATTAAGAAACCAGAGTCTTCAAGCTTCAAAAGTAGGTTTTTTGTTATTTCCTATAGGACCATTTTTCACTGAGATACAAGCCGTTGAAAATCATCAAAAAATTTTTCAGTTCCTTCAATTATTGCGCAAATTATATATCAAATATTCCTCCCATTCACAATGTGCATTCATTTCAGAAATTTTTATTTTTGCTCTATGCGCATCGAAAATTTTTTTCGAGCTAGACCGATGCAAAGGCCCCATAGATTGTTTATTCAGAACTAATTTGCTTCTTACGTCCCTCGAATTTGATCATTTGTCTTCAAGATATCCATTTTGAATGAAAAATTTTTTTTCTATAAATTTTTTTCAAAATTTCCATAAATCGGTCCACCGATCTACCGATTCAGGGGGATCTTTGGGGAACATCAGGCTGTAAAATTTCCTCATAACCTAAGATTTCCCCCCAATATTGACGAAGATACAATCCATTAATTGCATTTTTCTGCTCTTTATTCACGTTAATTAATCATATCAGATTTTTGTAGGAAATTTTCTGCTAAAACAGAAACCGCCTCTTGGCTCGCTAGGCGATCAGTAGCAGTAATTGAGTGAAAAAGGATCTTTTTGCATTCAAAATCGGATATCTCGAAGACAAATGGTCATATATCGGATATGAATGAACCATATACCTATTAAACCGTTGATCTTGATCACAAAACACTTATATTTTGTTATTATGTTAAAAGTTTAAAATTAAAACCAAAAATATGGGAAAAGAAAGCAAAGAGTTGCATCTCATTTTCTTCCGTACTCTATGGTTCTGTCTTTTGGGATAGCTATGGATCAGCGCCATCTATGTGCCTCTAGTCACAATTATTTTGCTAGAAAAGTTGCGCGGCGCCATCTCTGTGTCTTCAGGTAAAACACAATACGCCATCTATCCGTCTTTTTAATTTTGCACTCGTTTTGTCCCGTATGGTTGGGTATCTTCCTGAGAATATTTCAATCAACGGATTGAACATTCCAGGTATTATCCGTTGCTTCCAAGAAATACCCCCCTAATTACAACTGTATCCACCTTCTCCGTTATCTATGGAACGTTGTACAGCCATGAAGGGTGGAGAAACGGGGTGGGGGTACGCAAATCAGTTTAAATATTTTTGCCACAATCATTTTAGCTCATTCAGTTCAAGTTAATGGTGCAAGTGCCTGAAAGTGCTGCTTTTATCCCATCGATGAAATCTTCAGGTAAATATGAATATTTTTCTTGTAAATGTATATGACCTCTTTCTTGAATTTACTTGTACATTTTCATCATTTTCGTTGTTCTCTTTTCTTACATTCCTTCATATTTTCAGATAGAAATATTTTTTGAGGTTTTTTCTTGAATATTTCACAACTTACAATATTTTCATTTGATCGAGTTATACTTGCATATTTTTTTATCATTTTCGTTGTTTCCTTTTTTACATTCCTTAATATTTTCAGATATAAGTATTTTTCTTGTTTATGTTAATGTTTTTTTCCTCAAATTTTTTCACAAGTGCCAAGATTTTTATTCTATCGAATTATCAGTGGCGTAGCAGAGGGCCCCGCAGACCCAGCAGTGTGAGGGGGGGCCGGCACTAAGGGGGCCCCCCGAGCCGAAAAAAAAGCTTGAAATAACTATTGAACTTGCCAATTCGCGATATTTTTCTGATGATAGTTATTATTCTCGAAAACTTGAGAGATATTCTTGAATTATATTAAAAAAAAGGTTTAGAGTAATTCGATTTGACATATCACTAAATCACACCCTTTGCTACCCTATTTTCAAGAGTTTTTCATATAGCGTCAACCTTTTCGGCATTTTCTTTTGAACGTCGCCACATGATCGTTGTAGTGAGAGAAACAAGTGTAGCAAGTGTTTGAATACGAAACCACGTTGTGAGTTTGTTTACATTCAAAGACAAAGTTTTCAATATTCTGACTTTTTTGGTGTTTTTAGTTTCAGGATTACAATTTCATTCATTTCAATATTAAAGAAAAGAAGAGTTATTGAATGCGCAAATTAGAAACGACAGTTTGAATATCTTATAATTTTTCAGATATTAGAAAAAATGTCAGAGCGGAAAAGAAAATATTTGAGTGAAGCTTGCAAATGAAAACCACAGAGAAAAAAAATGCATTTTCTAAGCAACTAGGTTTTTTAATATTTCAATAATCCAATGCCTGAGTCTCATTGAATTATTCAGCACAGTGGCGTATCAGGCATTAAATGGGGCTCCAATAATTTCATCCTATTGAACTTGCTGACTCGTTATCTTCTTCTGATGATATTGTAATATAAACATAAATCGCAGAGGCTATAGCCTGTACGCAAAAAAATAAAACATTGCTTTTCGGGGCTTGGAACAAGAAGCTTGAATATCAACAAGTCGATGAATTTGTTCGAACACAAAAAATTTGAAAAGATCAATGAACTTTTGTTGAATGATCTTTCAAGTTCTTTATACCATTGATTTATTCCTAGCCATTTTTATATCATAATCTATATTATTTTTTTTAGAAATTCTTGTTATTCAATATTATATATTATTTTTAAGATAATTTCTTCAATAGTTCTTTTTGAAAAACGTCAGGGGAAACGTATCATACATAACATAGATCTATGGAGGGGGCCCCCGACTAGAATCTTGCGGGAGGGGCCCAAATTTTGCGCTACTCCACTGCACCTCCTCTTATATCTCTCCATTCCAAACATAAAAAACAATAATTTGTTCTATATTTTATATCCTTGGATTTCCGCTTTACATCTTCCACAGAATAATCATTTGGTGGAAAGTGAAGTTTGGAGTTTCTTTACGAAGTCATCTTCACATCTGTCCGGTAATAAAACCGATTTGATGACTTCTTCAAAGTCACAATCAGGACAAAAAATATCAGCTTTTTCATACCAAGGTGAAAAATTGACATTCATGAGTTAAGTCAACAGTTCTTGTAGGGTTGCGACACTAGATGAGGTTCAAATTCTTTGGCAGCATTTCATTATCATTGAATTATCAGGAAACCGTTATACATTTTATGGTATGATATTTGTTTTGGTAAAAAAAATTCAAAATGATGAATTTCAATAGAGCCAGGAGAAATTAACTTTATTTCCATCTACCGAGCATTCAGTTTAGTAGATTTTTGTGTGTTTTTTTTCATGAAGAGTATCTTGATGTTGTTTGAAACTTGGAGAAATACTCCTTGTTTGTTTCTTCAGTTTTGTAGCTTTTCTTTATTTCATGGAATCTGGCAGCGAAGGCACGGCTCATTCTTTTTTAAAATCTATTCTTCTTATTCTGTAAAGGAACAAATATTGGGAATCTAAGTGATGAGAAATTAAAGTTGATTTCCCAATTACCCAATATTCAATAATGTGAGTTTCTTATTTTGTAGAATCGTTTTTTTTTGAGGAGTACCTTGAGGTGAAATGAAATTTTAATACTGAAACCAAAAGCACTAAAAAAGTCAGAATATTGAAAACTTTGTAATGTGAACAAACTCACAACGTGGTTTCGCATTCAAACACATGTTACACTTGTATCTCTCACTAATAGAATGGAAATAAAAAGATTTCATAATATTTTTTCCTTCTTCATAAAAATGGCCTGGTTGGAAAATTGACAATAATTTCTTCAATAGGAGTAAGCTGCCTGAAGAACAACACGTGAAATAAGCCGCCGAGCTCCTTATAAAACGGTCAATTCCGAAAAGTTAGACGCTATATAAAAAAACTCTTAAAAATAGGGTAGCACAGGGTGTGATTTAGTGATATGTCGAATCGAATTACTGTGACTCTTTTATGTTTTTTGAAAAAATCCAGGAATATTTCTCTATTTTTCGAGAATAATAACTGTACCTTCATTGTTCATCAGAAAAATATCGTGAATTATCAAGTTCAATAGCTTATTGGGGCCCCATTCGAAGCTTTCCTTTGGCTCGAGGGCCCCTCCCCATACTGCGGGGTCTGCGGGGCCCTCTGCTACGCCACTGAAGCCACATCAATTGTCTCATCATTCTGATAGTGGATACTTAATATGATGTCAATGCTACTGTGATGATAAACACATTTATCAAAATGTTAATGGGTTGTTTTGTATTTGTTCTCCTGTCTATGAATTCATTACTTGATGAAATGTAGGTTTGCTTGACTTGGTGAATAAATATTATTATTATTATTATTTAGTTGAAAATTTCTCTTAAATTTGTATTGTGAAATAAATCTGGACACTTTTTTTCAGTGATTAAAGCAAACAATACTCTGATGGAGCTCATAGGGTTCTCAGTAAACAAACCGGAATACAAACGTACTCCCAGAATAGAAAATCCAGATGCATATGTCTCTGTAGATGAAATTGAAGAATGCATAGATGATGTATTGACAGGGGCCAGAGTGTTGATCATATTAAGGGGATTGCCTGGTAGCGGAAAAACATTTTTAGCCAAATCCATCCTGAGGGCTTGTTACCCTGACCCAGACTATAAAGTTCACATTCACAGTGCAGACAACTACTTCATACACAATGGGAAATATATGTATGACGCAAGACAAATTGGTGATGCTCACGAGTGGAATCAATCCCTCATAAGGTATAGAATGCTGGAAGGATACAGTCCATTAATTGTTGACAATACAAACACCCAAATGTGGGAGATGCAGAGTTATTTGGGTATGGCAGTGAGCAACGGGTATAAGATTCGCGTTTTGGAAGTGAACACCAGATGGTGTTTGAACTGCGACGATCTCACTAAAAGAAATCAGCACAATGTTCCTAAACAAACAATTAAAGTTATGTTGGAAAGGTACGAGATGGGTATCACTGCAGGAGATCTCCTGGAAACTTATCATTGCGCCCTCAACTTTCAGAAAGAACCATTGTTGAGAAGATGCCCTTCATTCACTCCCACCTCAAGTTCAATTGAAGATCAAATTGCTGAAAACCCTGATTTATCTTTTCCTAGAAGTAAGAAAAAAATAGATAAAACCTCTGTTAGATCCATAGCTTCAACTCCACCTAGACATTCATCAGAAGAGCAACAAAAAGAGGGTAAAGTTAATGTTATGAAATCTTCTGCTGCTGTAAACTCATCCAATGCCACCTCTACTTTCAAATTTTATGTGTCAGAGGATATTTTAAAAGTTTGGAGAACATATATCTGTAAAGACAACAAAGCTAATATTCTAGAAGAGATGCCCACTTCTTCTGAAGCTGGTACAAACACTTCGATGGCGGATTTCCATGAGGATTCTGAAAATTTGAAAGTTTTATATGGAAGGAGTAGGGAGATAACGGATTTTCGACAACAGATGACAAGCAATAAACCAGGAATGTTGGACAAAGGTTGTTCAACACAGGAAGATATTTGTTGTGATAGAAATGAAGATCTCAAGAAATTGATCGATAGAACACCTAACGATATAGCTACACAACTCAACACGAAGAAACTTTTCGAATCATTCCCAAGCGTAGAGCAGAGTGTCATAATGGAACTATACCATACTAATAATTTAGATTACAAGCAAACAGTTCAAGATTTGATGACATCTGTGGGTGCCATGAGAATATCAAACGTTAATATACGGGAACCTCCCATCAGTCCATCATTCCTACAAGAACTTGAGAAAGCAGATAATGATTCCAAACAAGCTCAGGTAAATATGACTTTTGACATATCTCCTCATTTTGAGGTTATCTAAGACATTCTGCATAATTTCTAGGTTAATAAAAAATATTCGCGAAGGGTAAGCATAATAAAAAATATATAGAGTGTTTGGCTCACCCATACATTTCCAACAGAGACGTACTTTTTGACAATTTTTAAGCTCATGATCCTAGATATACTGTATATTCCCAATTTTACCATCCTGACTGTTACTTCCGAGTTTTGTCATACTTCAGATATGGCTTTTGCTTAATTACATTAACGTAATATAAATATAAAAAAAAATTTGCTATATTAAAATGTCAAGAATGAATTCTTAATATACAATATATGCAGGGCGTTTCAAATAAAGGTGATCCTGTCTCCAGGATCGATACAATTTTTCTAATACATCCAATTAATTCATTTTTGTCTGGCTAACTTTTTCAATATGTATTAGATTTATTAAGTAAAATCTCAAGCGACCTGAAACATCATTCAATTTTACACAAAAAAGGTACTCTTGATATATCTCGATACTGTGTACCGTTTTCAGAATATTTTGATTTGAAAATTATGAAGTAATAACCAATGCTGGTATAAAGAAGTGATAAAGTTATAAATTATTATTGATATTAATTAATGAGCATGATGGAGCTCCACCGCACTTTGATAGAAGGTGTCGCAATTAGTTGAGTAACCATTTTCGATGGAATAGTAGAGGTGCAGAAGCTCCGAATTCTATTCTGTGCTACAACTCTCTTTTCAATTTTCATCATGTAATTATTTGTTTAATTAATACATTTACCATTACTTCATACCAGCATCATCTATTCTACTTTATAATTTTCAAATGATCAAGTTTTATCAGCTTCCAAAACCTATTCATATAAAGTTTCATTACAATGTTGCCAATAGTTTTGGCAGAATCGTAGAAAATGTGTATAATTTTTTTTAGTGCCTTAAATCTTGAATACGGATGGCATTAGAATTTTTTTTTACCGAATAAACCCCAATTATTTTTCAATATTCTATCTGCCCTAGAGACAGGAACACTTTTTTTTGAAACACCCTGAATATTTATGTATTTTTTATCATTGTGTATACCTAATTTCAGTCTTCATAACATTATAGGTAATATGTAATATTAATTTTTCAGGAGAAAGACAAGAAAACTCCGGGTGAATATCGAAAAGAAGCAGAGTATTATCTAAACAAGAGGAATGAGCTCAACCGCAAAGCTCAAGAGCATCATAACAGGGGTCAAAAAGAAGAAGCTCAGTTCTATTCGCAGCTTGCACAACAACAAACGCAGTACTATGACATTGCCAACAGCAAAGCAGCCACTCTTATTCTAGATGAAAACTCAAAAAATATACAAGATATGAATACCCTCGACCTTCATTCTTTGAAAGTGAAAGAGGCTGTATCTGCTTTAGATATATTCATAGACAGTAAAATTGAATTATTGAATAAGAATGGAAAGGCGTCCCAGGATCTTTCAATTATAACGGGGCGAGGAATTGGAAGCGTCAATGGAGTGCCCAGAATAAAGCCTGCTGTTATCAGACGATTAGAAGCCAGAAAAATAAAGTGAGTAATTTTTAAGAGGGTTTGACAAAACTCGAAACTTTGAATGCCTAATCAAATATGTATTTGGTTGAACAATCAGAGTTTTGTGTCTTAACAAAGAAATTTTACATTATTTGTTTAGACTAAAGGTCTATATTGTTGCTGATTGTTGAAGAATTCTTTTTAAACTTCTTTTACTTTTCAGATACGATCAAATGAATCCTGGACTTTTCAAAATCCAAGTGAAAAGGAATATGCATGTCACCAATGATCTCTAAGGTATTCTCTTTCAATTACTATTTTTTGAAGATATATCGAATATATGATCGAAACTATTTACCCATACATGTTCAGAACAAAATAAACCATGTAATAAGTTTATGTGAAGGTTATAGTAATGTTTTATATTGGTAGAGTCCTTAAAATTTTTTTTTTTTTAAGAATCAACTGTTTTTTTAATGTAACAATGTTTTTTACTGTTAGGTAGGTAGAATTCAAGTATTATTTATATTGTGGAAAAGGGGTAGGTACAATCAAAAATTGTATATAGTGTAAATGTAAAGCAATACCTTTTAATATTGTCCTGACTTCTGGAATTGATTTCAGATTCTTATTGGCATATTTTGATATTGATTAAAGATGTTGGATATAATTCGAGTTTGGTTCAAGAAATTGTTCAAATCAAAGATTGACATTTTGATATTCTCAATTTTTTTAGTCCCTTTTGAATTTGCTACAAAAACTGTTTTAGCCTAAAAAACATTTCTATTTCAATAATTATTCGGTGTGATCTCGCATTTTTATATTCTCAATATTTCTAGTCTTTTTGAATTTGATACAAAAACTGTTTTAGGCCAAAAGACATTTCTTTTTCAATAATTATTCGGTGTGATCTCGCAAACTGCAATTGGTTGAGTTTAATTTATAAATATATTTTATCCTCTTTACTTGTTTTTAAGTGTTTTTCAAATGTTCAATTGTACTTATCATGATCAATATTTTGACAAATGCAACTTTTAAGTACAAATATTAGATTAGAATAACGTCAGAAATCTACTTTTGATATTCTGTTAGTAAATACCACTCAATTGCCTTATGTGTATTAATATGTTATAGAATATTGAAACTGTTGAATTTCTCATGCTTGTAAGGTACTGGTCCAGATTTTACTATTGGAACGAATTGTTGAAAATGACCAGAACAACCAAAGCATTATATTTGTTGGGTATGGTGCCATGTAAACATATCTTCTATCTGTGCAATTATTATATGATAAGCATTACCTCTGTTACCATTCAATTTTTGATAAGGATTGTGATATATTTTTATCTATTTTTTCGAATAAAATTGCTATTTATAATTTTCGATTGTTTCATTCCATAGATTTAATAACAATGATTTTGCACTTGTGCTTATTCACCTTGAGATTAAAATCAAGAACAGGGGAAAAAATTCCCTTTTTAAATATAAAATTTCATTGTGTGATACATTTTAGTGTAGGCAATTATTAGAAACTATAAAAATTTCTAGTACGATCTAAAAGATATTCAATTCGATACTACATATTTTGAGGGATTTGTGAAGAAAAAGTTCGAATAAACTTTTGAACGAGCTGTTTTATCGAAATATCGTACGAGACATTTTTGTAGAGTATCTCATTGCCTACACGAAAATATATCACACAATGGAATCCGTCTATTGGTTTGTAAACGAAAAACTGTCAAAGTTAGGCCTCATATCTCGTAAAAGGCGTTTTGGTCCAAAAATGTGATGGGCTCATTCGATTGTTCACATTAGCTGGATCAAATTTTTGAGTCGAGAACTTGGCCACCGTACCGTGAAAAAATGTTATGACTTCAAATATCAAATCGAAAAACGAAAACAGTGAAAAAATCTACTCAGAGCCGAAGCGGAGAATTTTTTTTTCGCCGGGGCCCAGAATGTCGGATGGCCCTGCCTCAAAGCGCGGGGAAAAAGTATGGGAACTTGATGAAATGTTCCCCCATATCTTGATTTTTCTATCCCAGAAAGTTTTTCGGAGTTTTCATACTTTTTTTTATATTTTTGATAAGACAGAAAATGGTATTAATTTAATCTCCATGTTTTCCATGAAAACTCCCCAAAAGATACATTTTTTTGACGGACAGAACTACAATTCATTTATGAAAAAATTTAGATTCAGATTATTACCAATTTGAAATTTGTCTTTATTTTTTCTATATGAATTTTTTTTTAAAGAATGGATGACCCTTGTCTGATATGTTACAATTTAATGATAATATAGAATATTTTAAATAGAGATTTCAAACAAATTATATTTATATTTCTGAAACAGAATGGAAAAAGTAACACGATCAAGAAATCTGAGATTCTCACTAGTACATCAATTAATTTTTGAATAAAAATCCTGATAAAAATTACCTATTGGTGAACATTGTTGTTGTATTTGCTGGGATTGCAGGAGCTTGTCGAATTTTTTATATCAGTCAGTTATGTACAGGGTGTTCAGATTTCGATGATCTATTACATCTCCTAGATTAGAAGAGATGAAAGAAAATAAATATACATGTCATGTACTCTTTTTTCGAAAAACAAAAATGATGAACCCCGTAAGTCGCTACGGTGTCTAGTTGATTTTGGAATATGGCTAACTATTTTAATTCGCTATAGCTTCTAACTTCCGAAGAATTGTAACTTCTGCGGCGTTCAGCAATTTAGATTTCTTGAAAAAGAGAACATGTGGATTAGTTTTTTCTGCCTCTTTCAATTCAGGAGATGTAGTTCTTAAATCATTGAGATCTGACCACCCTGTGGAATGATAATGAAGGTTATTAATTAAGAAACTGACGCAAACTAAAAATTATTCCAAGAAAATTCAAAATTGACAAAACACTCCAAACACAAACACAAGCAATTAAAAAAACTCCCGTCACTTCTTTCACTTTTTAAATCAGACAACGCAAAATGGAAACTAGCAAACAAGTCACTTTCAACCCTATCGAACCGACCACTAAAAACGTTTAAACACATCACAACCTCTCTCTCTCTCTCTCCAGGTCATCTGCGATCCAATTTGCATCATACCATCAAATGAAAAATTCTTTTCAATCTGAGTATGCTCATCAGGTGGACAAAAAAGGTGTTTGATATTACCCTTCGAAAAAACAACCCCTTGTTGCTGTACCATTCATCCAACCCGTATAGGGAAAGCGCATGCAAAGTGCCCTTTATCTCAAGATTGGCTGTGTATTGAAGAGGGTGACAGTTTTCAATTCGAAATTACTTGTGGGATCATTCATTCGGTGTTTAGAGTATAGTGGAAGAATTTTATCAGGAGGAATAACAAAAATTGGAATATTTTATGTGACAATAAAGTACGAGGGATTTTTATATGCCACTCTGAATATTTTTCCAAAGAACAAACATATTGATGGATTTTGAACAGTTGTTATTCTCGAAAATCTTTGTTAAATCTGTTTTTGTGGAAATTTTCAAGAAAATATCAAACAACTAACGAAAAAGGACATCACATGTTTCTCCACAACGTTTCTAGAACATTAGAAGATTTCTTGAATTGTATTCTAAAAAGTAATTTACCTGGTATACCTATTCTCAATATTACATTTCTTTATTCCAAATTTCGAAACCGAAATATATGGTTCCCAACAAGAATACTAAGAAGTTCCCCCTTAATTACATCTTAATCACTTTCGTCATTTGGAATTTCGACCTAGCAACGGAATAACACTAGGGTAGAGAAAAATATTCCAACAAACAAAGAAAGAATACATCGGTCATTTTTCGAAATGCCAATTTCAGATTGAAAATTATAGCAATTTCAATATGTACGAAAGAAACACAAGATTTCGACATGAAGAAAAAAACTGTTTGTGCCAATTTACAAGAAAATATCGAACAACTGACGAAGAAAAATCAAATCATTCCCCACAACTACTTTCTAGAAAATGCTGAGAGTTCTTTAATCGTACAACATTGTTTGGAAAAATTGAATAAAAACGGTCCAAAAATCAAAATATCTGCTTTATTCACTCTCATAATAGACGATAACCGAGAATATTTCTTGAATTGTATTCGAAGAAGTCGTTAACCAAGCACATTCATTATGATATTTCTTTATGCCAAATCTGGTGAACCGAAATCTTAGGTCCTCAACAAGAATTCCAAGAAATAACCTCTTAATAACATCTGTTTTCACCTTTGTTATATAAAAATCTCCACCTTGAAACGTGCCAACTTCGGGTAGAGAAAAGAAAGGAAGAGAATTTTAAAACATAGAATGAAGAATTTATAGTGTTACTTTTGAAAATAATATAAATTTCATTATTTGCTCTTTGCAAAAGTCATGAAAAATATGAAAAATTACTTCTGAATGAATACCGTTTTTTAAAAAAATTTTTGAGAAAAAATAATTTCTCAACTTAAATAGATACTAGATAAAAATCATCACATTTATCCACGCACACAAACTTCTTTTGAAACATTCCGAAATTTCATTAATTATTTTCCTTAAAATTGTTAACCACTAAATAAAGCGAGTTATTTTCTGCTCTTCCAATGAAAAAGATATGATCTTATGAGTAAAATATCAACATCTTTCAAAATTCATATATGAATAACTGAGTTTTTTTTTCTCGGTATAGGTATTCGAAGAAAAACGAATTTTGAATGGTACCGAGGAAGTTTTACAACTAGATCCGACGGTTTTCCCTTATTTTGATCTGTAGAATAATGTCCTCAAAGATAATAGGTATATCTCTAACAGATGAAAAACTTACTATTTTTGAAACAAAAAATAATAAATCAGTCGGTGTTCAAAATTTCAAATTTCAACTGTGGACTGTTGCTTTTGAATATTATAGCAATTCAAAATTATCAATGATTTCGACACATTAAATACCTTCATATATCTCTGTTTCTTTGTGGAAATTACTGACAATTTACTGACTATTTTTGAAACAAAAAATAATAAATCAGTCAGTGTTCAAAATTTCAAATTTCAACTGTAGACTCTTGCTTTTGACTATTATAGCAATTCAAAATTATCTATGATTTCGACCCATTCAAAACCTTCATACATCCCTGTTTCTTTTTGAAAATTCTTGACAAAATATCACTTTTCATCTGAACCCACCCAAAAAATTATTTTTATTCACAACTGGTCGTTGGAACTTTGGAAAATTTCCTGAATTGTCTTCTAAGAAGTCGTTGAACAGGTGTGATCAAAACAATATTTTTGTATTCTATCTCTAGGAGGAGGAGGTTTCGATGGAAACTTGGATCCCATCTTCAGGCCGAAACGGTAATGAAACGATCCTGAGCAGGTGTTGTTTTTCGTCGCCCACCAAGCCTTGGTCTTTCCAACACGATACCTGTCTTCCTGAACCTATTCCAAAGTCGAGATATCACACTTGGAGCCTTTCTGCTACAACAACCTGAGTTAGGCCACCCTGTAGCATTCCGATAGCCCTATTGCCCTAGCTTTTGTTAATTCACGTCTTGGCATTTTCAGAAAACTCGTTTCAAATCGGAGCCGTTGATAAACTGACTCCATTTCAAAATAAGAACATTCATGAAGCATATGCAAAGAACCAAACTTCAGAAAAAAGGCGACCAGATTGACGAAATGTCTCATACTGATTTTTATTGGATCGATTCAAGTTGTTATTGAGTTTTAAATCGTTTCACAGCGATTTTCTCGAAGATTACATACTTCTCAAAACGATTGAATACGATATGCCTTACTCTTGTGGAGCGGTACATTTATTTCAACTACCACTTACCGCTACAGCCAGCTTTAATAGCTGATGTGTAGTTAGCAGTTGGATTATTTGAATTAAAAGAGCGGCGTATCGTGAAATATTTTGACATACAGTAAATGAAAAGGAGGGATCATGGGAAGAATTGTTTACATCTTCTGATTGGCTGAAATACTGTCATTTGCGACAGTACAAAGCTCTGCTGAGAACCAGGCTCAAGACATAAATCGATTTCAAGCGAATAACCGGTTATCATTGGTAATTACCAACTGCATTCAAGCGCTTTTGGTCATTCAGACATGTCATTCATTTGAGTAAGGGCTATAACCAAGAGCAAAACCAACAATAACTGCGCTATTTACCGGTAATTCGCTTGAAATCGATTATAGATGCGCAAGACTTTCACCAACTTGAACTGGCGCAGGAAACGGCATCGGTGGGGACAAAATGGCATATGCCGTCGTATTCTTCCACCTTCCTCCATGGACCATGATGGTTTTCTGACCAATCGCGATGGTTCTAGGTATAAACGATGGCCGATAAGAAGGCGTGATATTGCGTATACTGTTGAGAGATAATGCGGATTTTCATGCGGATGCGGATGTGATATAATTTGTGAGTTGCGCAGTGTCGCCAACTCAGGGCCAAAAAATATGTTGGTGTTGCGTTCAGAAAATGCTAAAAATATATATACTTTTTCAATGTTGAAAGTGTCAGAAAGATGCTAGTTTTTCACTGTTACTCTTTTCTGTAGCTATTTCTGAAACCGAAACATCTGCATCCAAGAGGGTGGAATTTTCGACGCACCCTTCTATTCTGTTTATATTCATACTGATAATTCTTTTTCGAAACAATTTCCAAATACATATTTTATTACACCATCTTTTTTTTTCGGTAAGTCCGAAATTCCAATCTGTCTCCTTCATAACCACCGCCTGTGGTCCCAGTCCCAAGAATTCTTATCGCCCGTGATATTGAAATATTATATTTTTACGATACTCGTTGTTTCAGAAGCATTTGAAATTTTGAAGGAAAGTTCTGGGACCAAGGGTCTTTGAACATGAATTATGATTCGCGAATCGGGAAAAACATTTTTATCTGAATTGCGTATGCTTTGTTTGTTGCTGTTTTTTTTTTCATTTGACCGAATATTATCTACTGCCTAATAAATTCAGAGATATCCCCAAGAAAAAGAGCCAGATGATCGTCCCGATCAGTGAGACTTGTCCACGTTTGTTTACCTAAACAACCCGGGTTGTTGCAAGGTCATAAAACGTTTATAGGCTTTAAAATTCGCCTAGTTTGAAGATTTTCGAGCATCTGTTGATGATAAAGATTAAAAAAATTTCATTTTTACTTTCGGAATATGCCATATTGAAAAACGTGGGAGTTGCGATAAGAAAAAAAATGGGTGTGTGCTCTTCGCACGAGAATTTGACCAATGGGAACGAAGAAAATGGAAAAAAGCTCCGAAGCGTTTGTTGTGGTGCAATAATTAGTTATTGTAAATGAACTATAACGTATTTTTTGGCCTTGTGGATTACTTGTCGAATAGTACATTTTTGTGAGATTTTGAATAATATTGTGACTATTGTGATACATTTGATCATAGTGAGGAACACTCCTCACGTACACGTACACACGTGTACTCGAATTATTGTGTATCGGGAAATATTGAGGTAAATGCCATTACGATGTTATCACCGATAGCACGAAGATTATTGTCCACTCCACCAGGTAGTGTTCCTAGCGAACAATTATTCAGTAGCGCGGGTTGAATTCACGAACATCTGCGTAACCGCCTTATTGAAGCAGAAAAGTCGGCAAAATTACTTCTTATAAATTATAATGCTCCAATTTTCAACTTCTCTTACTAATATGAAAATAAGTAAGTGAAGTTAAAGAAACATGTAGGTAAATACTGTTATGGTTCCCTTTATTTATATCACTAATTCTATGGTTTTCAAATCAGTTCAATGTTCCAATGAGGTTATGTCTAAAATTGGTTAATGTTAATAAGTCACTCACTTTCAATCATCACAATCTGCTAAAATATTTCTAAATAGTCTCTTGAAATTATCCTTTAATAAATATTTTTGAAATTACTGGTTCTATTGGCTTTCTTTCTTCGTAAAGTTTTTCTTTCTTCGTAAGATGAAATCTTCTTTTACCATTAATCATATTTCCATTTCCATTTGTACTCAATAGGTACAACACTCAATTTTTATCAATTTAAGTCTGTTTCATTTGATTTTTCCTTGAATAATAATCCTCAATTCAATTTTTACAATCTTTTCCCCTTTCAATTCTTTTCTCGTCTTCTTCGTTTCACTCCTAAAAAGTCCTTACTCTCTAGATTTCTTAACTCTAATACATCATACAATAACATAGAATTTATTTACATTTTTCTAATCAAAATCTTTCAATTTTAGCATTTTTAAGAAACCAGCAATTTAACTCAATGAATTTGGAAATCGAAGAATACGATCGAAGACTAGAATATTGAATTGAAATTATATCTGGAATGTAATCAATAAATTTAAATGTTGAAACTTTTGAATTCTTATGCATGTACTTGAAATTGTGTTATGATATAATTTCTACCAGGTAATGTTTCATGTATCCCTTTTTTATAATATTGAATTAGATATAAATATAGAACCATACCAAAATTTCATAACAATATTCACGCTTGATTTACTCAATACAAATTTCTTTCAATAAAAATGTTAATAACTGCTTTATTGTTGTTTCAATTTTTTACACATAGGTACTTAAACATCTGCGTCCGCGGATGTGAAAAAATCGGCATCCACAACATCCCTGCTCCATAGCAGAGGCACCCTGTATCTACAGGGACTTAAACTATTTCAATACAAAGAAAGTCATTTAGAGAAAATAACGTTTTCCAACTCGATAATATTCATTTCAGACTGAATGCAGGATGGAAATATAAAAAAAGTAAATTCGTGAATGAAACATTTGTCGTAGTATTCACGTTTTGATTTTGAGGAACAAAATATCTTGCGGTCACTGAATCCGACAGAAATAAAATCATTTTAATTTTGTCGCTTCTCAAATTTTGTATTACTGAATGGAAATTTTCAAATTTCATACCTGAATTTTCCTCCTCATGGATTGATTAAATTAGGGTGATGTCTGCAGATTTGTGATCAACGAGCTCCAGATAGAGTAGCTCCGTACGTATATCCTAATTAAATCAGCTCGTCTATTACACGATTCCAATATTATTCAGTTTTATCAGCGAACAGAAATCTAGCTGGCGCAGAATTATGTTAGACGGTACGTTTTTGTGGGTCTGCAGATGGCAACAATGGGCGGTAATTTGTTGTTTTATACACTTCCTCGAATGTTTTTACAATGACATACAGGTGATATTCATTTCTAAATTCACTCAAGTATCTTAATCCAGTTCCACATAGAATAAAAACTACTCTATTCCCTTCATAAAGCACCCTTCCATAATTTAAAAGGAAAAACCTCCCCCTCGAAAGCACATTTTTAAAATGGCAATCGTATTTCAAAATCATGAGAATAAATAAATAAGATATTGAGTCGATATCGTTGGCGTATATCTTCTATTCGGGCAAGAGGCGTCCAGAAATGGCATTGATATTACTTTCACCCTCCTACCCCTTGGATGCTGTGACATTTGCCCTCGCGCAGTTAGGGTACATCATAACCGTAGAAATGGGGGAGATGGAAATGCGAACATAAATTATTCGCGTTGAGGAGAAGAAATCGAGCTGGAGCTGGTTCAGCGAATGTATGACTCAATCTTCCGCCTCAGAGCTTGGGGAAAAGTATGGCAACTTCCTGAAAATGCCATCCCTTTTCTTGGTTTGCCAATTGCATATAGTTTTTTGAAAAAAATTTCTTACTTCCAGTAATTTTCATTTTTTATAAGACAGAAAAAGGTATGGATTTAAAATCGAAGTTTCCCATGAAAACTGTGCGGAAGATACAATTTTTTTGACGGAAAAAACGACAATTTGAATTTTATTTATTTATTTTATTTATTTATTCCTGACTCTTAAACAGCAATATGCTGGTATCAGAGCCTACATTCATATTAATTATTTTACATAAACAACAATAATTTATATCATTCCTACAAAAGAAAAAAACTACTCATCCCCAATACATACACAAAAAAATTATTGAAGTCTAAGTAACTCCTTGAGGTCATGGCACATTTTTCTTACATTTCTATGGCATATAATTTCTACAGGTAGAGAATTAAACACTGTTACACTCTGAAACATTGGAGACCTTTGTCCGATACATGTTCTCGCAAAGTTTTTTCTTAATTGATTTTTACTTCTTACATTGTAGGTATGCTCCTCATTCACTATTGACAAACTAGCTTGTGTCCTCAATAAATTATTCTTTACTTTATAAACAAGTTTTGTCTGTTCAAGTTTTCTTAAATTGTTTATATTTAATATCGAAGTACTGGAATATAGTTGAGCTGTTGGTGTTAAGTAGTCCAAATTGTAAATAAATTTAATAGATTTGTTCTGTACTCTTTGAATTTTTTCTAATAGATATTTTGGAGCATTTCCCCAACAAGGAATTAAATATCTAAGTTGGGATTCTATAAAACTACTGTAGAGTAATGCTCTCGATGAGTGGTCTAATAGATAAGAACATCTTTTCACAGCTCCGACCATTGGAGATATCTTTTTCGACAGATAATCTATACCTATGTGACCTCCAACTCAACTTATTATCCAAAGTAAGACCTAAATATCTATATTCCATCACAGGTTTGATTTTGACATCATTTATCACAACATTTATATCACAGATTACCTTGTTTTTTTGATTGAACAACATATATACAGTTTTGTCTATATTAATACTTAACCTATTGTAGCACAGCCAGTCGTAGTACAGTTCAAGATCACAGTTGAGGTAATATTCAAGTAGCTTCAAGTCATCGATGAAAGTACAAGGACCGTATCGTCCGCAAACATAAAATATTTTGACGTGATTTTTAAAAATTTCAAGCTGTGAACATAAATCAAATATTCCAGCGAGCCCAAAACCGATCCCTGCGCTACACCTACCCTTTGTACTTGTTCATCACTATCATGTCCATTCACTGATGTATAGTGCTTTCTATTCATTGAATATGACTTTAATAATTGTTGGGCCACACCTCGAAAACCCATTTTCTCCAACTTGTTCAGTAGGTGCCCAATATCAACTGTATCAAATGCCTTCTGTAGATCAATAAAAACAGCAACGACATATTTATTTTGATCCAGTTCTTTGATAATATACTCCAATAAATCCACTGTTATCCCCATTGTACTGTTACCTTCTCGAAATCCATACTGGTTATTATCAAATTTGACATTCTTATCTATATTCGATGTTATTCTTTTCTTAATCAATTTTTCTATTATCTTTGAGAAAGTGCTAATTATGGAGATAGGTCTGTAGTTGTTCATATCGTCTTTTCTGCCCTTTTTGAAAATAGGTACTATCTTAGCTGTCTTGAACTCGTCTGGAAATTCTCCCGTTTCAAATATATCATTAATAAGTTCAACCAGGGTGTTCCCTATAATTGGAAATATTTTAATAATATCCTGTTTTGTGATATTATCATTTCCTGGGCTACAGTTACTTTTTAAATTTTCTGTCATTTCCAATACTTCATTGTAATGTGTGGGGGTTATAAACATCGAATATGGTACTTCTTCCTCTCTGAACTTTAAAGATTTGTTGACCCTAATTTTTTCGGCTAGTTTCATGCCCACAGTTGCAAAATGTTTGTTGAATTCTTGTGCTATCTTCCCTCTGTCGTCAATGATTTTTCCATCAGATTATTATCAATTTAAAATTTTTTCACATATAAGTATTTTTTCTCAAAAAGGTTATTCATGAATATATGGCTCTAAAGAATATTTTTAGGAAAGACACAAAATTCAGGATTGAAACTCCAAAGGTGGGCTTCAAGTATGAAGACGACTTCTCGTATATTTTTTTTGGTTTTAGGACTTCCGGTTTTTCCAGGAGTAATATCAACTCTCATTTTTCGAATGGGAAGACCCATTTTTTATTGCATAAAAAGATCCTCCATTGAATTCTGAGTCTTTTTGATTCCAAAATTTGGAATTTACCTGAGAAAATCCTCTTTGAATGAGGAAACACGAAAAAAAAAATCTCAAAATTGAAATACAGACAACTTTGAGGTTTTTCATCAAAAATTCTCCTTTTTGAGAATCTCCGAGAAGAAAGGTTGATGCTTCTTTTCCGATAGCGTGATTTTCAGAATATGATACAGGAGGTCACAAATTCTTTGTCAAAGTTAGAAGAGATAAAACATCAAAAAATCGTTTCTTTCAAATTGAGCCCATTTTCGAAATCTTCGTCAAAAAATAATAGGAGCATACGTACAAGACTGTTATTCCAAAATGAGTGTTTTTCAAGATATTCATGGAAAACTATTTTGTCTTCAATTTTCAATCTCATTCCGAATGTGTTTTTTTACTGGAAAATGACAAGCGGTTGAGTAAAATTTTTGGAAATCTCTGTTATCGAGGAAAAAGTTTCTTATAGTTCAGACGAGTTCAGTTTCAATTTAAAGCTTAGGATAATTTTCGCAAATTTTTAATTCTGAAGAAATTTTTTTTTGTCATGGTAGGGAAATTTGAATTTTCAGAAATGAAATCGTTACATATTCTGTTAATTATTATTTCAAAAGCATCAAAAATTATTACAAAATATATTTTCTGCATTCCTGAGAATTTTTCGCGTTGACCTAACTGATACTCGCATTGAAAACTTTAAACCGCATCACAGATAATAATTCAAGAATTTAACTCGCCTGAACTTCAGAAAATATTTTCTTGATAACAGAGATTTCCAAAAATTTTACTCGACCGCTAATTATTTTCCAGTGAAAAAACACATTCGGAATGAGATTGAAAATTGAAGACAAAATCGGTTTTCTGAATATCTCGAAAAATATACATTTTTGGATGAAAGTCTTAGACGTATTCTCCTATTGTTTTTTAAAGGAAATTTCGAAAATGCTACGAAAAAATGGGGTTACAAATTGAAAAAAACGATTGTTTGATGTTTCGTCACTTTTAAGTTTGTCAAAGAACTTGTGACGTCCTGTGTCATATTATGAAAATCATGCTATCAGAAAAGAAAAATCAGCATTTCTTCTCGGAGATTCTCAAAAATGGGAATTTTTGATGAAAAAAACCTCGAAGTTGTCTGTATTTCAACAGAGTTCAATTTTGAGATTTTTTTTTCTATTTCCTCATTTGAACAGAATTTTCTAGGGAAAATTCAAACTTTTGAAATCAAAAATACTCGGAATTCAATGCAATAAAAAATTTACGAGAAGTCGTCTTCATACTTGAAGCTCACCTTTAGAATTTTAATCCCGAATCTTGTGTCTTTCCTAAAAATTTTCTATAGAGCCGTTTTCGTGAATAACCCTGTATACAATTCAATAATAATATAGACAATTCAAAATACATATTTCAAACAAATAATATTTATATTTTTGAAACAAAATGGAAAAACTAACAAGCTCATGTAATTTATATTTCTCTAGAAAAGAGAACATGACATGTGTCTCTTCTAGTTTAGGAGATGTAGTACTAAATGATCGAAATCTGACCACCCCGTCTATTTTCTATATAGAGAATTCAACATACATATTTCAAACAAATAATATTTATATTTCTCAAATAGAATCTAAAAAGTAATAAGCTCAAGTAATTCATATTTCTCGAAAAAAGAGAACATGACATGCGCCTCTTTTAATTTAGGAGATGTAGTACTAAATCATCGAAATCTGACCACCCCGTGAAATGATATTGAAGGTTATCAATTGTGAAACTGACGAAAACAAAATATTATCCCAAGAAAATTCAAAATTGGCAAAACACTCCAAACACACACAAAAACATTTACAAAAACCTCCTTCACTTCTTTCAACATCTAAATCAAATTAGGAAAAATGGAAACTAGCAAACAAGCCACATTCAACCCTATCGAACCGACCACTAAAAAAGTTTAAACACACAACTTCTCTCTCTCTCTCTCTCTCCGAGTTATCTGCGATCCAATTTGCATCATACCATTCAATAAAAAATTCCTTTTAGCCTGAGTATGCGCATCAGGTTGCATAAAAAAGGGTGTTTGATATTACCCCTTCGAAAAAACAACCCCTTGCTGCAACCCTTAACCAATCCGTATAGGGGAAGCGTATGTAAAGTGCCCTTTATCTCAAGATTGGCGGTGAATGGAAGAGGGTGAAAAAGTTTTCATTTTGAAATTAACCGTGAGATCGTTCATAACAAACATATTAATGGCCTTTGAACAGTTGTTATTTTTCAAATTCCTTGTTGAATCTGTTTTTTGTGGAAATTTTCAAGAAAATATCACACAACTAACGAAAAAAGACATCACACGTTTCTCCGCAACTTTCTAGAATAGTCGAAGTTTTCTTGAATTGTATTCCAAGAAGTCATTAACCAGGTATACCTATTCAATATGATATTTCTTTATTCCAAATTTCGATACCGAAATTTATGGTCCTCAACGAGAATTCCGAGATGTTTCCCCTTAATTACATCTGTAATCACTTTCGTCATTTGGAATTTCGACCTAGCAACGGACTAACACTATACTTGGAGAAATTTGAAAATTGGTTTCACAACTAAATCTGACGGTTTTCCCTAATTTTGACCTGTAGAAAGATACTCAAAGATAATAGCTATATCTCTAACTGATAAAAAAATTTACTACGATTCATCATCGACTATTAAGATCACTCTCAAAATGTAAAATTTCGTAGGCAGTTATTTACATATGATAGTAATTTGAAACAAAAAATAATAAATCAGTCAGTGTTCAAAATGCCAAATTTCAACTGTAACTATTGAAAGTTATAGCAATTTGAAATTTGCAATCTGTAACAGACAAAATATCAATGATTTCGACAAATTGAGTACCTACATCTCTGATTTTGTGGAAATTACTGGCAAAATATCATTTTTTATCTAAACCAACCAAAAAAAACCATTTTTCCGCACAACTAGACGTTGGAACTTTCGATAATTTCTTAAATTGTCTTCTAGGAAGGCATTAAACAGGTGTATTTAATACAATATAACTTTATTTCATTTCTGGTAAACCAAAATAAAAGGTACTCATAAAAAAATTCCAAGAAGAGAAATTCCCTCTTAATTATATCTGTATTGACCCTTCTGTTCTTAGAATCCCTACTTCGAAACAGGTTTAATACGGCGTGGAGAAAAAGGAAATGAATTAAAAAAAAGAATGCAAAATTTGTAATAGAACAATTAAAAATAATAGCACACTCAATAGCTGCATTTTGCGAAAAAATTAAATATATAAAATATTTCGTCTAGATGGAATTTTTCGCGATGAATTTCGAAAAAATATCATCGTTCATTACACGATTCCAATATTATTCAGTTTTATCAGCGAACAGAAATATAGCTGGCGCAGAATTATGTTAGACGGTACGTTTTTGTGGGTCTGCAGATGGCAACAATGAGCGGTAATTTGTTGTTTTATACACTTCCTCAAATGTTTTTACAATGACATACAGGTGATATTCATTTCTAAATTCACTCAAGTATCTTAATCCAGTTCCACATAGAATAAAAACTACTCTATTTCCTTCATAAAGCGCCCATCCATAATTTAAAAGGAAAAACCTCCCCCTCGAAAGCACATTTTTAAAATGGCAATCGTATTTCAAAATCATGAGAATAAATAAATAAGATATTGAGTCGATATCGTTGGCGTATATCTTCTATTCGGGCAAGAGGCGTCCAGAAATGGCATTGATATTACTTTCACCCTCCTATCCCCTGGATGCTGTGACATTTGCCCTCGCTCAGTAAGGGTACATCATAACCGTAGGAATAGGGGAGATGGAAATGGGAACATAAATTATTCGCGTTTAGGAGAAGAAATCGAGCTGGAGCTGTTTCAGCGAATGTATGACTCAATCTTCCGCCTCAGAGCGCGGGGAAAAGTATGGCAACTTCCTGAAAATGCTCCCCCTTTTCTTGGTTTGCCAATTGTATATAGTTTTTTGAAAAAAATTTCTTACTTCCAGTAATTTTCATTTTAATAAGACAGAAGTTTCCCATGAAAACTGTGCGAAAGATACAATTTTTTTGACGGAAAAAACGACAATTTGAATCAGATTATTATCAGTTTGAAATTTTTTCACATATATATATTTTTTCTCAAAAAGGTTATTCACGAATATATGGCTCTGAAGAATATTTTTAGGAAAGACACAAAATTCAGGATTGAAACTCCAAAGGTGGGCTTCAAGTATGAAGACGACTTCTCGTATATTTTTTTTTTTTGGTTTTAGGACTTCCGGTTTTTCCAGGAGTAATATCAACTCTCATTTTTCGAATGGGAAGACAATTTTTTTATTGCATAAAAAGATCCTCCATTGAATTCTGAGTCTTTTTGATTCCAAAACTTGGAATTTACCTGAGAAAATCCTCTTTGAATGAAGAAATACGAAAAAAAAAATCTCAAAATTGAAATACAGAAAACTTTGAGGTTTTTCATCAAAAATTCTCATTTTTGAGAATCTCCGAGAAGAAAGGTTGATGCTTCTTCTCCGATAGCGTGATTTTCAGAATATGATACAGGAGGTCACAAATTCTTTGTCAAAGTTAGAAGTGATAAAACATCAAAAAATCGTCTCTTTCAAATTGAGCCCATTTTCGAAATCTTCGTCAAAAAATAATAGGAGCATACGTACAAGACTTTTATTCCAAAATGAGTGTTTTTCAAGATATTCATGGAAAACTATTTTGTCTTCAATTTTCAATCTCATTCCGAATGTATTTTTTTACTGGAAAATGATAAGCGGTTGAGTGAAATTTTTGGAAATCTCTGTTATCGAGGAAAAAGTTTCTTATAGTTCAGACGAGTTCAGTTTCAATTTAAAGCTTAGGATAATTTTCGCAAATTCTTAATTCTGAAGAAATTTTTTTTGTCATGGTAGGGAAATTTGAATTTTCAGAAATGAAATTGTTACATATTCTGTTGATTATTATTTCAAAAGCATCAAAAATCATTACAAATTATATTTTCAGCTAAACTATAAAAAAAAAACGCTGACAGCTGCTGTCATACAGTTTTTCCATCTGGAAACCATTTTTAATTCACAATTATACGTTTCCGATTGGTTGAACTTAAGACGAGGAAAATAGTCGAAAAAATAGCATTTTTCATCTGAATCGAACACCTCATGAAAAGATATCACATTTTCTCAAGAAAATATTTTCTGTTCCAAGAAGAGAAGATAGGATCTTATATGAAGATATGATTTTATAAGAATTTTTCGAGATTGAACATTCCAGGTATTATCCGTTGCTTCCAAGAAATACCCCCCTAATTACAACTGTATCCACCTTCTCCGTTATCTATGGAACGTTGTACAGCCATGAAGGGTGGAGAACGGGGTGGGGGTACGCAAATCAGTTTAAATATTTTTGCCACAATCATTTTAGCTCATTCAGTTCAAGTTAATGGTGCAAGTGCCTGAAAGTGCTGCTTTTATCCCATCGATGAAATCTTCAGGTAAATATGAATATTTTTCTTGTAAATGTATATGACCTCTTTCTTGAATTTACTTGTACATTTTCATCATTTTCGTTGTTCTCTTTTCTTACATTCCTTCATATTTTCAGATAGAAATATTTTTTGAGGTTTTTTTTCTTGAATATTTCACAACTTACAATATTTTCATTTGATCGAGTTATACTTGCATATTTTTTATCATTTTCGTTGTTTCCTTTTTTACATTCCTTAATATTTTCAGATATAAGTATTTTTCTTGTTTATGTAAATGTTCTTTTCCTCAAATTTTTTCACAAGTGCCAAGATTTTTATTCTATCGAATTATCAGTGGCGTAGCAGAGGGCCCCGCAGACCCCGCAGTGTGAGGGGGGGCCGGCACTAAGGGGGCCCCCCGAGCCGAAAGAAAAGCTTGAAATAACTATTGTACTTGCCAATTAACGATATTTTTCTGATGATAGTTATTATTCTCGAAAACTTAAGAGATATTCTTGAATTATATTTAAAAAAAGGTTTAGAGTAATTCGATTTGACATATCACTAAATCACACCCTTTGCTACCCTATTCTTAAGAGTTTTTCATATAGCGTCAACCTTTTCGGCATTTTCTTTTGAACGTCGCCACATGATCGTTGTAGTGAGAGAAACAAGTGTAGCAAGTGTTTGAATACGAAACCACGTTGTGAGTTTTTTTACATTCAAAGACAAAGTTTTCAATATTCTGATTTTTTTAGTGTTTTTAGTTTCAGGATTACAATTTCATTCATTTCAATATTAAAGAATAGAAGAGTTATTGAATGCGCAAATTAGAAACGACAGTTTGAATATCTTATAATTTTTCAGATATTAGAAAAAATATCAGAGCGGAAAAGAAAATATTTGAGTGAAGCTTGCAAATGAAAACCACAGAGAAAAAAAATGCATTTTCTAAGCAACTAGGTTTTTTAATATTTCAATAATCCAATGCCTGAGTCCCATTGAATTATTCAGCACAGTGGCGTATCAGGCATTAAATGGGGCTCCAATAATTACATCCTATTGAACTTGCTGAATCGTTATCTTTTTCTGATGATATTGTAATATAAACATAAATCGCAGAGGCTATAGCCTGTACGCAAAAAAATAAAACATTGCTTTTCGGGGCTTTCTTCAAACATCGCCCAATGATCTTTTTATTGGGCTCAAAATAATCAAGAATTATCTTAGGATTTCAATGTCTCAAACTCATCTGTCAGACTTTCAAGCCTACTCCAGCTTGGAACAAGAAGCTTGAATATCGACTAGTTGATGAATTTGTTCGAACACAAAAAATTTGAAAAGATTAATGAATTTTTGTTGAATGATCTTTCAAGTTCTTTATACCATTGATTTATTCCTAGTCATTTTTATATCATAATCTATATTATTTTTTTTAGAAATTCTTGTTATTCAATATTATATATTATTTTTAAGATAATTTCTTCAATAGTTCTTTCTGAAAAACGTCAGGGGAAACTTATCATACATAACATAGATCTATGGAGGGGGCCCCCGACTAGAATCTTGCGGGAGGGGGCCCCAAATTTTGCGCTACTCCACTGCACCTCCTCTTATATCTCTCCATTCCAAACATAAAAAACAATAATTTGTTCTATATTTTATATCCTTAGATTTCCGCTTAAATCTTCCACAGAATAATCATTTGGTGGAAAGTGAAGTTTGGAGTTTCTTTTCGAAGTCATCTTCACATCTGTCCGGTAATAAAACCGATTTGATGACTTCTTCAAAGTCACAACCAGGACCAAAAATATCAGCTTTTTCATACCAAGGTGAAAAATTGAGATTCATGAGTTTAGTCAACAGTTCTTGTAGGGTTGCGACACTAGATGAGGTTCAAATTCTTTGGCAGCATTTCATTATCATTGAATTATCAGGAAACCGTTATACATTTTATGGTATGATATTTGTTTTGGTAAAAAAAATTCAAAATGATGAATTTCAATAGAGCCAGGAGAAATTAACTTTATTTCCATCTACCGAGCATTCAGTTTAGTAGATTTTTGTGTGTTTTTTTCATGAAGAGTATCTTGATGTTGTTTGAAACTTGGAGAAATACTACTTGTTTGTTTCTTCAGTTTTGTAGCTTTTCTTTATTTCATGGAATCTGGGAGCGAAGGCACGGCTCATTCTTTTCTTAAACTCTATTCTTCTTATTCTGTGAAGGGAACAAATATTGGGAATCAAAGTGATGAGAAATTAAAGTTGATTTCCCAATTATCCAATATTCAATAATGTGAGTTTCTTGTTTTGTAGAATCGTTTTTTTTGTACCTTGAGGTGAAATGAAATTTTAATACTGAAACCAAAAGCACTAAAAAAGTCAGAATATTGTAAACTTTGTAATGTGAACAAACTCACAACGTGGTTTCGCATTCAAACACATGTTACACTTGTATCTCTCACTAATAGAATGGAAATAAAAATATTTCATAATATTTTTTCCTTCTTCATAAAAATGGCCTGGTTGGAAAATTGACAATAATTTCTTCAATAGGAGTAAGCTGCCTGAAGAACAACACGTGAAATAAGCCGCCGAGCTCCTTATAAAACGGTCAATTCCGAAAAGTTAGACGCTATATAAAAAAACTCTTAAAAATAGGGTAGCACAGGGTGTGATTTAGTGATATGTCGAATCGAATTACTGTGAATCTTTTATGTTTTTTGAAAAAATCCAGGAATATTTCTCTATTTTTCGAGAATAATAACTGTACCTTCATTGTTCATCAGAAAAATATCGTGAATTGTCAAGTTCAATAGCTAATTGGGGCCCATTCGAAGCTTTCCTTTGGCTCGAGGGCCCCTCCCCATACTGCGGGGTCTGCGGGGCCCTCTGCTACGCCACTGAAGCCACATCAATTGTCTCATCATTCTGATAGTGGATACTTAATATGATGTGAATGCTACTGTGATTATAAACACATTTATCAAAATGTTAATGGGTTGTTTTGTATTTGTTCACCTGTCTATGAATTCATTACTTGATGAAATGTAGGTTTGCTTGACTTGGTGAATAAATATTATTATTATTATTATTTAGTTGAAAATTTCTCTTAAATTTGTATTGTGAAATAAATCTGGACACTTTTTTTCAGTGATTAAAGCAAACAATACTCTGATGGAACTCATAGGGTTCTCAGTAAACAAACCGGAATACAAACGTACTCCCAGAATAGAAAATCCAGATGCATATGTCTCTGTAGATGAAATTGAAGAATGCATAGATGATGTATTGACAGGGGCCAGAGTGTTGATCATATTAAGGGGATTGCCTGGTAGCGGAAAAACATTTTTAGCCAAATCCATCCTGAGGGCTTGTTACCCTGACCCAGACTATAAAGTTCACATTCACAGTGCAGACAACTACTTCATACACAATGGGAAATATATGTATGACGCAAGACAAATTGGTGATGCTCACGAGTGGAATCAATCCCTCATAAGGTATAGAATGCTGGAAGGATACAGTCCATTAATTGTTGACAATACAAACACCCAAATGTGGGAGATGCAGAGTTATTTGGGTATGGCAGTGAGCAACGGGTATAAGATTCGCGTTTTGGAAGTGAACACCAGATGGTGTTTGAACTGCGACGATCTCACTAAAAGAAATCAGCACAATGTTCCTAAACAAACAATTAAAGTTATGTTGGAAAGGTACGAGATGGGTATCACTGCAGGAGATCTCCTGGAAACTTATCATTGCGCCCTCAACTTTCAGAAAGAACCATTGTTGAGAAGATGCCCTTCATTCACTCCCACCTCAAGTTCAATTGAAGATCAAATTGCTGAAAACCCTGATTTATCTTTTCCTAGAAGTAAGAAAAAAATAGATAAAACCTCTGTTAGATCCATAGCTTCAACTCCACCTAGACATTCATCAGAAGAGCAACAAAAAGAGGGTAAAGTTAATGTTATGAAATCTTCTGCTGCTGTAAACTCATCCAATGCCACCTCTACTTTCAAATTTTATGTGTCAGAGGATATTTTAAAAGTTTGGAGAACATATATCTGTAAAGACAACAAAGCTAATATTCTAGAAGAGATGCCCACTTCTTCTGAAGCTGGTACAAACACTTCGATGGCGGATTTCCATGAGGATTCTGAAAATTTGAAAGTTTTATATGGAAGGAGTAGGGAGATAACGGATTTTCGACAACAGATGACAAGCAATAAACCAGGAATGTTGGACAAAGGTTGTTCAACACAGGAAGATATTTGTTGTGATAGAAATGAAGATCTCAAGAAATTGATCGATAGAACACCTAACGATATAGCTACACAACTCAACACGAAGAAACTTTTCGAATCATTCCCAAGCGTAGAGCAGAGTGTCATAATGGAACTATACCATACTAATAATTTAGATTACAAGCAAACAGTTCAAGATTTGATGACATCTGTGGGTGCCATGAGAATATCAAACGTTAATATACGGGAACCTCCCATCAGTCCATCATTCCTACAAGAACTTGAGAAAGCAGATAATGATTCCAAACAAGCTCAGGTAAATATGACTTTTGACATATCTCCTCATTTTGAGGTTATCTAAGACATTCTGCATAATTTCTAGGTTAATAAAAAATATTCGCGAAGGGTAAGCATAATAAAAAATATATAGAGTGTTTGGCTCACCCATACATTTCCAACAGAGACGTACTTTTTGACAATTTTTAAGCTCATGATCCTAGATATACTGTATATTCCCAATTTTACCATCCTGACTGTTACTTCCGAGTTTTGTCATACTTCAGATATGGCTTTTGCTTAATTACATTAACGTAATATAAATATAAAAAAAAATTTGCTATATTAAAATGTCAAGAATGAATTCTTAATATACAATATATGCAGGGCGTTTCAAATAAAGGTGATCCTGTCTCCAGGATCGATACAATTTTTCTAATACATCCAATTAATTCATTTTTGTCTGGCTAACTTTTTCAATATGTATTAGATTTATTAAGTAAAATCTCAAGCGACCTGAAACATCATTCAATTTTACACAAAAAAGGTACTCTTGATATATCTCGATACTGTGTACCGTTTTCAGAATATTTTGATTTGAAAATTATGAAGTAATAACCAATGCTGGTATAAAGAAGTGATAAAGTTATAAATTATTATTGATATTAATTAATGAGCATGATGGAGCTCCACCGCACTTTGATAGAAGGTGTCGCAATTAGTTGAGTAACCATTTTCGATGGAATAGTAGAGGTGCAGAAGCTCCGAATTCTATTCTGTGCTACAACTCTCTTTTCAATTTTCATCATGTAATTATTTGTTTAATTAATACATTTACCATTACTTCATACCAGCATCATCTATTCTACTTTATAATTTTCAAATGATCAAGTTTTATCAGCTTCCAAAACCTATTCATATAAAGTTTCATTACAATGTTGCCAATAGTTTTGGCAGAATCGTAGAAAATGTGTATAATTTTTTTTAGTGCCTTAAATCTTGAATACGGATGGCATTAGAATTTTTTTTTACCGAATAAACCCCAATTATTTTTCAATATTCTATCTGCCCTAGAGACAGGAACACTTTTTTTTGAAACACCCTGAATATTTATGTATTTTTTATCATTGTGTATACCTAATTTCAGTCTTCATAACATTATAGGTAATATGTAATATTAATTTTTCAGGAGAAAGACAAGAAAACTCCGGGTGAATATCGAAAAGAAGCAGAGTATTATCTAAACAAGAGGAATGAGCTCAACCGCAAAGCTCAAGAGCATCATAACAGGGGTCAAAAAGAAGAAGCTCAGTTCTATTCGCAGCTTGCACAACAACAAACGCAGTACTATGACATTGCCAACAACAAAGCAGCCACTCTTATTCTAGATGAAAACTCAAAAAATATACAAGATATGAATACCCTCGACCTTCATTCTTTGAAAGTGAAAGAGGCTGTATCTGCTTTAGATATATTCATAGACAGTAAAATTGAATTATTGAATAAGAATGGAAAGGCGTCCCAGGATCTTTCAATTATAACGGGGCGAGGAATTGGAAGCGTCAATGGAGTGCCCAGAATAAAGCCTGCTGTTATCAGACGATTAGAAGCCAGAAAAATAAAGTGAGTAATTTTTAAGAGGGTTTGACAAAACTCGAAACTTTGAATGCCTAATCAAATATGTATTTGGTTGAACAATCAGAGTTTTGTGTCTTAACAAAGAAATTTTACATTATTTGTTTAGACTAAAGGTCTATATTGTTGCTGATTGTTGAAGAATTCTTTTTTAAACTTCTTTTACTTTTCAGATACGATCAAATGAATCCTGGACTTTTCAAAATCCAAGTGAAAAGGAATATGCATGTCACCAATGATTTCTAAGGTATTCTCTTTCAATTACTATTTTTGAAGATATATCGAATATATGATCGAAACTATTTACCCATACATGTTCAGAACAAAATAAACCATGTAATAAGTTTATGTGAAGGTTATAGTAATGTTTTATATTGGTAGAGTCCTTAAAATTTTTTTTTTTTAAGAATCAACTGTTTTTTTAATGTAACAATGTTTTTTACTGTTAGGTAGGTAGAATTCAAGTATTATTTATATTGTGGAAAAGGGGTAGGTACAATCAAAAATTGTATATAGTGTAAATGTAAAGCAATACCTTTTAATATTGTCCTGACTTCTGGAATTGATTTCAGATTCTTATTGGCATATTTTGATATTGATTAAAGATGTTGGATATAATTCGAGTTTGGTTCAAGAAATTGTTCAAATCAAAGATTGACATTTTGATATTCTCAATTTTTTTAGTCCCTTTTGAATTTGCTACAAAAACTGTTTTAGCCTAAAAAACATTTCTATTTCAATAATTATTCGGTGTGATCTCGCATTTTTATATTCTCAATATTTCTAGTCTTTTTGAATTTGATACAAAAACTGTTTTAGGCCAAAAGACATTTCTTTTTCAATAATTATTCGGTGTGATCTCGCAAACTGCAATTGGTTGAGTTTAATTTATAAATATATTTTATCCTCTTTACTTGTTTTTAAGTGTTTTTCAAATGTTCAATTGTACTTATCATGATCAATATTTTGACAAATGCAACTTTTAAGTACAAATATTAGATTAGAATAACGTCAGAAATCTACTTTTGATATTCTGTTAGTAAATACCACTCAATTGCCTTATGTGTATTAATATGTTATAGAATATTGAAACTGTTGAATTTCTCATGCTTGTAAGGTACTGGTCCAGATTTTACTATTGGAACGAATTGTTGAAAATGACCAGAACAACCAAAGCATTATATTTGTTGGGTATGGTGCCATGTAAACATATCTTCTATCTGTGCAATTATTATATGATAAGCATTACCTCTGTTACCATTCAATTTTTGATAAGGATTGTGATATATTTTTATCTATTTTTTCGAATAAAATTGCTATTTATAATTTTCGATTGTTTCATTCCATAGATTTAATAACAATGATTTTGCACTTGTGCTTATTCACCTTGAGATTAAAATCAAGAACAGGGGAAAAAATTCCCTTTTTAAATATAAAATTTCATTGTGTGATACATTTTAGTGTAGGCAATTATTAGAAACTATAAAAATTTCTAGTACGATCTAAAAGATATTCAATTCGATACTACATATTTTGAGGGATTTGTGAAGAAAAAGTTCGAATAAACTTTTGAACGAGCTGTTTTATCGAAATATCGTACGAGACATTTTTGTAGAGTATCTCATTGCCTACACGAAAATATATCACACAATGGAATCCGTCTATTGGTTTGTAAACGAAAAACTGTCAAAGTTAGGCCTCATATCTCGTAAAAGGCGTTTTGGTCCAAAAATGTGATGGGCTCATTCGATTGTTCACATTAGCTGGATCAAATTTTTGAGTCGAGAACTTGGCCACCGTACCGTGAAAAAATGTTATGACTTCAAATATCAAATCGAAAAACGAAAACAGTGAAAAAATCTACTCAGAGCCGAAGCGGAGAATTTTTTTTTCGCGGGGCCCAGAATGTCGGATGGCCCTGCCTCAAAGCGCGGGGAAAAAGTATGGGAACTTGATGAAATGTTCCCCCATATCTTGATTTTTCTATCCCAGAAAGTTTTTCGGAGTTTTCATACTTTTTTTTATATTTTTGATAAGACAGAAAATGGTATTAATTTAATCTCCATGTTTTCCATGAAAACTCCCCAAAAGATACATTTTTTTGACGGACAGAACTACAATTCATTTATGAAAAAATTTAGATTCAGATTATTACCAATTTGAAATTTGTCTTTATTTTTTCTATATGAATTTTTTTTTAAAGAATGGATGACCCTTGTCTGATATGTTACAATTTAATGATAATATAGAATATTTTAAATAGAGATTTCAAACAAATTATATTTATATTTCTGAAACAGAATGGAAAAAGTAACACGATCAAGAAATCTGAGATTCTCACTAGTACATCAATTAATTTTTGAATAAAAATCCTGATAAAAATTACCTATTGGTGAACATTGTTGTTGTATTTGCTGGGATTGCAGGAGCTTGTCGAATTTTTTATATCAGTCAGTTATGTACAGGGTGTTCAGATTTCGATGATCTATTACATCTCCTAGATTAGAAGAGATGAAAGAAAATAAATATACATGTCATGTACTCTTTTTTCGAAAAACAAAAAATGATGAACCCCGTAAGTCGCTACGGTGTCTAGTTGATTTTGGAATATGGCTAACTATTTTAATTCGCTATAGCTTCTAACTTCCGAAGAATTGTAACTTCTGCGGCGTTCAGCAATTTAGATTTCTTGAAAAAGAGAACATGTGGATTAGTTTTTTCTGCCTCTTTCAATTCAGGAGATGTAGTTCTTAAATCATTGAGATCTGACCACCCTGTGGAATGATAATGAAGGTTATTAATTAAGAAACTGACGCAAACTAAAAATTATTCCAAGAAAATTCAAAATTGACAAAACACTCCAAACACAAACACAAGCAATTAAAAAAACTCCCGTCACTTCTTTCACTTTTTAAATCAGACAACGCAAAATGGAAACTAGCAAACAAGTCACTTTCAACCCTATCGAACCGACCACTAAAAACGTTTAAACACATCACAACCTCTCTCTCTCTCTCTCCAGGTCATCTGCGATCCAATTTGCATCATACCATCAAATGAAAAATTCTTTTCAATCTGAGTATGCTCATCAGGTGGACAAAAAAGGTGTTTGATATTACCCTTCGAAAAAACAACCCCTTGTTGCTGTACCATTCATCCAACCCGTATAGGGAAAGCGCATGCAAAGTGCCCTTTATCTCAAGATTGGCTGTGTATTGAAGAGGGTGACAGTTTTCAATTCGAAATTACTTGTGGGATCATTCATTCGGTGTTTAGAGTATAGTGGAAGAATTTTATCAGGAGGAATAACAAAAATTGGAATATTTTATGTGACAATAAAGTACGAGGGATTTTTATATGCCACTCTGAATATTTTTCCAAAGAACAAACATATTGATGGATTTTGAACAGTTGTTATTCTCGAAAATCTTTGTTAAATCTGTTTTTGTGGAAATTTTCAAGAAAATATCAAACAACTAACGAAAAAGGACATCACATGTTTCTCCACAACGTTTCTAGAACATTAGAAGATTTCTTGAATTGTATTCTAAAAAGTAATTTACCTGGTATACCTATTCTCAATATTACATTTCTTTATTCCAAATTTCGAAACCGAAATATATGGTTCCCAACAAGAATACTAAGAAGTTCCCCCTTAATTACATCTTAATCACTTTCGTCATTTGGAATTTCGACCTAGCAACGGAATAACACTAGGGTAGAGAAAAATATTCCAACAAACAAAGAAAGAATACATCGGTCATTTTTCGAAATGCCAATTTCAGATTGAAAATTATAGCAATTTCAATATGTACGAAAGAAACACAAGATTTCGACATGAAGAAAAAAACTGTTTGTGCCAATTTACAAGAAAATATCGAACAACTGACGAAGAAAAATCAAATCATTCCCCACAACTACTTTCTAGAAAATGCTGAGAGTTCTTTAATCGTACAACATTGTTTGGAAAAATTGAATAAAAACGGTCCAAAAATCAAAATATCTGCTTTATTCACTCTCATAATAGACGATAACCGGAGAATATTTCTTGAATTGTATTCGAAGAAGTCGTTAACCAAGCACATTCATTATGATATTTCTTTATGCCAAATCTGGTGAACCGAAATCTTAGGTCCTCAACAAGAATTCCAAGAAATAACCTCTTAATAACATCTGTTTTCACCTTTGTTATATAAAAATCTCCACCTTGAAACGTGCCAACTTCGGGGTAGAGAAAAGAAAGGAAGAGAATTTTAAAACATAGAATGAAGAATTTATAGTGTTACTTTTGAAAATAATATAAATTTCATTATTTGCTCTTTGCAAAAGTCATGAAAAATATGAAAAATTACTTCTGAATGAATACCGTTTTTTAAAAAAATTTTTGAGAAAAAATAATTTCTCAACTTAAATAGATACTAGATAAAAATCATCACATTTATCCACGCACACAAACTTCTTTTGAAACATTCCGAAATTTCATTAATTATTTTCCTTAAAATTGTTAACCACTAAATAAAGCGAGTTATTTTCTGCTCTTCCAATGAAAAAGATATGATCTTATGAGTAAAATATCAACATCTTTCAAAATTCATATATGAATAACTGAGTTTTTTTTTCTCGGTATAGGTATTCGAAGAAAAACGAATTTTGAATGGTACCGAGGAAGTTTTACAACTAGATCCGACGGTTTTCCCTTATTTTGATCTGTAGAATAATGTCCTCAAAGATAATAGGTATATCTCTAACAGATGAAAAACTTACTATTTTTGAAACAAAAAATAATAAATCAGTCGGTGTTCAAAATTTCAAATTTCAACTGTGGACTGTTGCTTTTGAATATTATAGCAATTCAAAATTATCAATGATTTCGACACATTAAATACCTTCATATATCTCTGTTTCTTTGTGGAAATTACTGACAATTTACTGACTATTTTTGAAACAAAAAATAATAAATCAGTCAGTGTTCAAAATTTCAAATTTCAACTGTAGACTCTTGCTTTTGACTATTATAGCAATTCAAAATTATCTATGATTTCGACCCATTCAAAACCTTCATACATCCCTGTTTCTTTTTGAAAATTCTTGACAAAATATCACTTTTCATCTGAACCCACCCAAAAAATTATTTTTATTCACAACTGGTCGTTGGAACTTTGGAAAATTTCCTGAATTGTCTTCTAAGAAGTCGTTGAACAGGTGTGATCAAAACAATATTTTTGTATTCTATCTCTAGGAGGAGGAGGTTTCGATGGAAACTTGGATCCCATCTTCAGGCCGAAACGGTAATGAAACGATCCTGAGCAGGTGTTGTTTTTCGTCGCCCACCAAGCCTTGGTCTTTCCAACACGATACCTGTCTTCCTGAACCTATTCCAAAGTCGAGATATCACACTTGGAGCCTTTCTGCTACAACAACCTGAGTTAGGCCACCCTGTAGCATTCCGATAGCCCTATTGCCCTAGCTTTTGTTAATTCACGTCTTGGCATTTTCAGAAAACTCGTTTCAAATCGGAGCCGTTGATAAACTGACTCCATTTCAAAATAAGAACATTCATGAAGCATATGCAAAGAACCAAACTTCAGAAAAAAGGCGACCAGATTGACGAAATGTCTCATACTGATTTTTATTGGATCGATTCAAGTTGTTATTGAGTTTTAAATCGTTTCACAGCGATTTTCTCGAAGATTACATACTTCTCAAAACGATTGAATACGATATGCCTTACTCTTGTGGAGCGGTACATTTATTTCAACTACCACTTACCGCTACAGCCAGCTTTAATAGCTGATGTGTAGTTAGCAGTTGGATTATTTGAATTAAAAGAGCGGCGTATCGTGAAATATTTTGACATACAGTAAATGAAAAGGAGGGATCATGGGAAGAATTGTTTACATCTTCTGATTGGCTGAAATACTGTCATTTGCGACAGTACAAAGCTCTGCTGAGAACCAGGCTCAAGACATAAATCGATTTCAAGCGAATAACCGGTTATCATTGGTAATTACCAACTGCATTCAAGCGCTTTTGGTCATTCAGACATGTCATTCATTTGAGTAAGGGCTATAACCAAGAGCAAAACCAACAATAACTGCGCTATTTACCGGTAATTCGCTTGAAATCGATTATAGATGCGCAAGACTTTCACCAACTTGAACTGGCGCAGGAAACGGCATCGGTGGGGACAAAATGGCATATGCCGTCGTATTCTTCCACCTTCCTCCATGGACCATGATGGTTTTCTGACCAATCGCGATGGTTCTAGGTATAAACGATGGCCGATAAGAAGGCGTGATATTGCGTATACTGTTGAGAGATAATGCGGATTTTCATGCGGATGCGGATGTGATATAATTTGTGAGTTGCGCAGTGTCGCCAACTCAGGGCCAAAAAATATGTTGGTGTTGCGTTCAGAAAATGCTAAAAATATATATACTTTTTCAATGTTGAAAGTGTCAGAAAGATGCTAGTTTTTCACTGTTACTCTTTTCTGTAGCTATTTCTGAAACCGAAACATCTGCATCCAAGAGGGTGGAATTTTCGACGCACCCTTCTATTCTGTTTATATTCATACTGATAATTCTTTTTCGAAACAATTTCCAAATACATATTTTATTACACCATCTTTTTTTTTCGGTAAGTCCGAAATTCCAATCTGTCTCCTTCATAACCACCGCCTGTGGTCCCAGTCCCAAGAATTCTTATCGCCCGTGATATTGAAATATTATATTTTTACGATACTCGTTGTTTCAGAAGCATTTGAAATTTTGAAGGAAAGTTCTGGGACCAAGGGTCTTTGAACATGAATTATGATTCGCGAATCGGGAAAAACATTTTTATCTGAATTGCGTATGCTTTGTTTGTTGCTGTTTTTTTTTTCATTTGACCGAATATTATCTACTGCCTAATAAATTCAGAGATATCCCCAAGAAAAAGAGCCAGATGATCGTCCCGATCAGTGAGACTTGTCCACGTTTGTTTACCTAAACAACCCGGGTTGTTGCAAGGTCATAAAACGTTTATAGGCTTTAAAATTCGCCTAGTTTGAAGATTTTCGAGCATCTGTTGATGATAAAGATTAAAAAAATTTCATTTTTACTTTCGGAATATGCCATATTGAAAAACGTGGGAGTTGCGATAAGAAAAAAAATGGGTGTGTGCTCTTCGCACGAGAATTTGACCAATGGGAACGAAGAAAATGGAAAAAAGCTCCGAAGCGTTTGTTGTGGTGCAATAATTAGTTATTGTAAATGAACTATAACGTATTTTTTGGCCTTGTGGATTACTTGTCGAATAGTACATTTTTGTGAGATTTTGAATAATATTGTGACTATTGTGATACATTTGATCATAGTGAGGAACACTCCTCACGTACACGTACACACGTGTACTCGAATTATTGTGTATCGGGAAATATTGAGGTAAATGCCATTACGATGTTATCACCGATAGCACGAAGATTATTGTCCACTCCACCAGGTAGTGTTCCTAGCGAACAATTATTCAGTAGCGCGGGTTGAATTCACGAACATCTGCGTAACCGCCTTATTGAAGCAGAAAAGTCGGCAAAATTACTTCTTATAAATTATAATGCTCCAATTTTCAACTTCTCTTACTAATATGAAAATAAGTAAGTGAAGTTAAAGAAACATGTAGGTAAATACTGTTATGGTTCCCTTTATTTATATCACTAATTCTATGGTTTTCAAATCAGTTCAATGTTCCAATGAGGTTATGTCTAAAATTGGTTAATGTTAATAAGTCACTCACTTTCAATCATCACAATCTGCTAAAATATTTCTAAATAGTCTCTTGAAATTATCCTTTAATAAATATTTTTGAAATTACTGGTTCTATTGGCTTTCTTTCTTCGTAAAGTTTTTCTTTCTTCGTAAGATGAAATCTTCTTTTACCATTAATCATATTTCCATTTCCATTTGTACTCAATAGGTACAACACTCAATTTTTATCAATTTAAGTCTGTTTCATTTGATTTTTCCTTGAATAATAATCCTCAATTCAATTTTTACAATCTTTTCCCCTTTCAATTCTTTTCTCGTCTTCTTCGTTTCACTCCTAAAAAGTCCTTACTCTCTAGATTTCTTAACTCTAATACATCATACAATAACATAGAATTTATTTACATTTTTCTAATCAAAATCTTTCAATTTTAGCATTTTTAAGAAACCAGCAATTTAACTCAATGAATTTGGAAATCGAAGAATACGATCGAAGACTAGAATATTGAATTGAAATTATATCTGGAATGTAATCAATAAATTTAAATGTTGAAACTTTTGAATTCTTATGCATGTACTTGAAATTGTGTTATGATATAATTTCTACCAGGTAATGTTTCATGTATCCCTTTTTTATAATATTGAATTAGATATAAATATAGAACCATACCAAAATTTCATAACAATATTCACGCTTGATTTACTCAATACAAATTTCTTTCAATAAAAATGTTAATAACTGCTTTATTGTTGTTTCAATTTTTTACACATAGGTACTTAAACATCTGCGTCCGCGGATGTGAAAAAATCGGCATCCACAACATCCCTGCTCCATAGCAGAGGCACCCTGTATCTACAGGGACTTAAACTATTTCAATACAAAGAAAGTCATTTAGAGAAAATAACGTTTTCCAACTCGATAATATTCATTTCAGACTGAATGCAGGATGGAAATATAAAAAAAGTAAATTCGTGAATGAAACATTTGTCGTAGTATTCACGTTTTGATTTTGAGGAACAAAATATCTTGCGGTCACTGAATCCGACAGAAATAAAATCATTTTAATTTTGTCGCTTCTCAAATTTTGTATTACTGAATGGAAATTTTCAAATTTCATACCTGAATTTTCCTCCTCATGGATTGATTAAATTAGGGTGATGTCTGCAGATTTGTGATCAACGAGCTCCAGATAGAGTAGCTCCGTACGTATATCCTAATTAAATCAGCTCGTCTATTACACGATTCCAATATTATTCAGTTTTATCAGCGAACAGAAATCTAGCTGGCGCAGAATTATGTTAGACGGTACGTTTTTGTGGGTCTGCAGATGGCAACAATGGGCGGTAATTTGTTGTTTTATACACTTCCTCGAATGTTTTTACAATGACATACAGGTGATATTCATTTCTAAATTCACTCAAGTATCTTAATCCAGTTCCACATAGAATAAAAACTACTCTATTCCCTTCATAAAGCACCCTTCCATAATTTAAAAGGAAAAACCTCCCCTCGAAAGCACATTTTTAAAATGGCAATCGTATTTCAAAATCATGAGAATAAATAAATAAGATATTGAGTCGATATCGTTGGCGTATATCTTCTATTCGGGCAAGAGGCGTCCAGAAATGGCATTGATATTACTTTCACCCTCCTACCCCTTGGATGCTGTGACATTTGCCCTCGCGCAGTTAGGGTACATCATAACCGTAGAAATGGGGGAGATGGAAATGCGAACATAAATTATTCGCGTTGAGGAGAAGAAATCGAGCTGGAGCTGGTTCAGCGAATGTATGACTCAATCTTCCGCCTCAGAGCTTGGGGAAAAGTATGGCAACTTCCTGAAAATGCCATCCCTTTTCTTGGTTTGCCAATTGCATATAGTTTTTTGAAAAAAATTTCTTACTTCCAGTAATTTTCATTTTTTATAAGACAGAAAAAGGTATGGATTTAAAATCGAAGTTTCCCATGAAAACTGTGCGGAAGATACAATTTTTTTGACGGAAAAAACGACAATTTGAATTTTATTTATTTATTTTATTTATTTATTCCTGACTCTTAAACAGCAATATGCTGGTATCAGAGCCTACATTCATATTAATTATTTTACATAAACAACAATAATTTATATCATTCCTACAAAAGAAAAAAACTACTCATCCCCAATACATACACAAAAAAATTATTGAAGTCTAAGTAACTCCTTGAGGTCATGGCACATTTTTCTTACATTTCTATGGCATATAATTTCTACAGGTAGAGAATTAAACACTGTTACACTCTGAAACATTGGAGACCTTTGTCCGATACATGTTCTCGCAAAGTTTTTTCTTAATTGATTTTTACTTCTTACATTGTAGGTATGCTCCTCATTCACTATTGACAAACTAGCTTGTGTCCTCAATAAATTATTCTTTACTTTATAAACAAGTTTTGTCTGTTCAAGTTTTCTTAAATTGTTTATATTTAATATCGAAGTACTGGAATATAGTTGAGCTGTTGGTGTTAAGTAGTCCAAATTGTAAATAAATTTAATAGATTTGTTCTGTACTCTTTGAATTTTTTCTAATAGATATTTTGGAGCATTTCCCCAACAAGGAATTAAATATCTAAGTTGGGATTCTATAAAACTACTGTAGAGTAATGCTCTCGATGAGTGGTCTAATAGATAAGAACATCTTTTCACAGCTCCGACCATTGGAGATATCTTTTTCGACAGATAATCTATACCTATGTGACCTCCAACTCAACTTATTATCCAAAGTAAGACCTAAATATCTATATTCCATCACAGGTTTGATTTTGACATCATTTATCACAACATTTATATCACAGATTACCTTGTTTTTTTGATTGAACAACATATATACAGTTTTGTCTATATTAATACTTAACCTATTGTAGCACAGCCAGTCGTAGTACAGTTCAAGATCACAGTTGAGGTAATATTCAAGTAGCTTCAAGTCATCGATGAAAGTACAAGGACCGTATCGTCCGCAAACATAAAATATTTTGACGTGATTTTTAAAAATTTCAAGCTGTGAACATAAATCAAATATTCCAGCGAGCCCAAAACCGATCCCTGCGCTACACCTACCCTTTGTACTTGTTCATCACTATCATGTCCATTCACTGATGTATAGTGCTTTCTATTCATTGAATATGACTTTAATAATTGTTGGGCCACACCTCGAAAACCCATTTTCTCCAACTTGTTCAGTAGGTGCCCAATATCAACTGTATCAAATGCCTTCTGTAGATCAATAAAAACAGCAACGACATATTTATTTTGATCCAGTTCTTTGATAATATACTCCAATAAATCCACTGTTATCCCCATTGTACTGTTACCTTCTCGAAATCCATACTGGTTATTATCAAATTTGACATTCTTATCTATATTCGATGTTATTCTTTTCTTAATCAATTTTTCTATTATCTTTGAGAAAGTGCTAATTATGGAGATAGGTCTGTAGTTGTTCATATCGTCTTTTCTGCCCTTTTTGAAAATAGGTACTATCTTAGCTGTCTTGAACTCGTCTGGAAATTCTCCCGTTTCAAATATATCATTAATAAGTTCAACCAGGGTGTTCCCTATAATTGGAAATATTTTAATAATATCCTGTTTTGTGATATTATCATTTCCTGGGCTACAGTTACTTTTTAAATTTTCTGTCATTTCCAATACTTCATTGTAATGTGTGGGGGTTATAAACATCGAATATGGTACTTCTTCCTCTCTGAACTTTAAAGATTTGTTGACCCTAATTTTTTCGGCTAGTTTCATGCCCACAGTTGCAAAATGTTTGTTGAATTCTTGTGCTATCTTCCCTCTGTCGTCAATGATTTTTTCCATCAGATTATTATCAATTTAAAATTTTTTCACATATAAGTATTTTTTCTCAAAAAGGTTATTCATGAATATATGGCTCTAAAGAATATTTTTAGGAAAGACACAAAATTCAGGATTGAAACTCCAAAGGTGGGCTTCAAGTATGAAGACGACTTCTCGTATATTTTTTTTGGTTTTAGGACTTCCGGTTTTTCCAGGAGTAATATCAACTCTCATTTTTCGAATGGGAAGACCCATTTTTTATTGCATAAAAAGATCCTCCATTGAATTCTGAGTCTTTTTGATTCCAAAATTTGGAATTTACCTGAGAAAATCCTCTTTGAATGAGGAAACACGAAAAAAAAAATCTCAAAATTGAAATACAGACAACTTTGAGGTTTTTCATCAAAAATTCTCCTTTTTGAGAATCTCCGAGAAGAAAGGTTGATGCTTCTTTTCCGATAGCGTGATTTTCAGAATATGATACAGGAGGTCACAAATTCTTTGTCAAAGTTAGAAGAGATAAAACATCAAAAAATCGTTTCTTTCAAATTGAGCCCATTTTCGAAATCTTCGTCAAAAAATAATAGGAGCATACGTACAAGACTGTTATTCCAAAATGAGTGTTTTTCAAGATATTCATGGAAAACTATTTTGTCTTCAATTTTCAATCTCATTCCGAATGTGTTTTTTTACTGGAAAATGACAAGCGGTTGAGTAAAATTTTTGGAAATCTCTGTTATCGAGGAAAAAGTTTCTTATAGTTCAGACGAGTTCAGTTTCAATTTAAAGCTTAGGATAATTTTCGCAAATTTTTAATTCTGAAGAAATTTTTTTTTGTCATGGTAGGGAAATTTGAATTTTCAGAAATGAAATCGTTACATATTCTGTTAATTATTATTTCAAAAGCATCAAAAATTATTACAAAATATATTTTCTGCATTCCTGAGAATTTTTCGCGTTGACCTAACTGATACTCGCATTGAAAACTTTAAACCGCATCACAGATAATAATTCAAGAATTTAACTCGCCTGAACTTCAGAAAATATTTTCTTGATAACAGAGATTTCCAAAAATTTTACTCGACCGCTAATTATTTTCCAGTGAAAAAACACATTCGGAATGAGATTGAAAATTGAAGACAAAATCGGTTTTCTGAATATCTCGAAAAATATACATTTTTGGATGAAAGTCTTAGACGTATTCTCCTATTGTTTTTTAAAGGAAATTTCGAAAATGCTACGAAAAAATGGGGTTACAAATTGAAAAAAACGATTGTTTGATGTTTCGTCACTTTTAAGTTTGTCAAAGAACTTGTGACGTCCTGTGTCATATTATGAAAATCATGCTATCAGAAAAGAAAAATCAGCATTTCTTCTCGGAGATTCTCAAAAATGGGAATTTTTGATGAAAAAACCTCGAAGTTGTCTGTATTTCAACAGAGTTCAATTTTGAGATTTTTTTTTCTATTTCCTCATTTGAACAGAATTTTCTAGGGAAAATTCAAACTTTTGAAATCAAAAATACTCGGAATTCAATGCAATAAAAAATTTACGAGAAGTCGTCTTCATACTTGAAGCTCACCTTTAGAATTTTAATCCGAATCTTGTGTCTTTCCTAAAAATTTTCTATAGAGCCGTTTTCGTGAATAACCCTGTATACAATTCAATAATAATATAGACAATTCAAAATACATATTTCAAACAAATAATATTTATATTTTTGAAACAAAATGGAAAAACTAACAAGCTCATGTAATTTATATTTCTCTAGAAAAGAGAACATGACATGTGTCTCTTCTAGTTTAGGAGATGTAGTACTAAATGATCGAAATCTGACCACCCCGTCTATTTTCTATATAGAGAATTCAACATACATATTTCAAACAAATAATATTTATATTTCTCAAATAGAATCTAAAAAGTAATAAGCTCAAGTAATTCATATTTCTCGAAAAAAGAGAACATGACATGCGCCTCTTTTAATTTAGGAGATGTAGTACTAAATCATCGAAATCTGACCACCCCGTGAAATGATATTGAAGGTTATCAATTGTGAAACTGACGAAAACAAAATATTATCCCAGAAAATTCAAAATTGGCAAAACACTCCAAACACACACAAAAACATTTACAAAAACCTCCTTCACTTCTTTCAACATCTAAATCAAATTAGGAAAAATGGAAACTAGCAAACAAGCCACATTCAACCCTATCGAACCGACCACTAAAAAAGTTTAAACACACAACTTCTCTCTCTCTCTCTCTCTCTCCGAGTTATCTGCGATCCAATTTGCATCATACCATTCAATAAAAAATTCCTTTTAGCCTGAGTATGCGCATCAGGTTGCATAAAAAAGGGTGTTTGATATTACCCTTCGAAAAACAACCCCTTGCTGCAACCCTTAACCAATCCGTATAGGGGAAGCGTATGTAAAGTGCCCTTTATCTCAAGATTGGCGGTGAATGGAAGAGGGTGAAAAAGTTTCATTTTGAAATTAACCGTGAGATCGTTCATAACAAACATATTAATGGCCTTTGAACAGTTGTTATTTTTCAAATTCCTTGTTGAATCTGTTTTTTGTGGAAATTTTCAAGAAAATATCACACAACTAACGAAAAAAGACATCACACGTTTCTCCGCAACTTTCTAGAATAGTCGAAGTTTTCTTGAATTGTATTCCAAGAAGTCATTAACCAGGTATACCTATTCAATATGATATTTCTTTATTCCAAATTTCGATACCGAAATTTATGGTCCTCAACGAGAATTCCGAGATGTTTCCCCTTAATTACATCTGTAATCACTTTCGTCATTTGGAATTTCGACCTAGCAACGGACTAACACTAGTGTAAATAAAGAAAGAAGGAAAATTATTTCAACTAACAGAGAAAGAATACATCAGTCAGTTTTCAAATTGCCAATGTTGTATGTAACTTTTGAAAATTATGGCTATTTCAATATCTGCGAAAGAAAAACAAAATTTCAATGATTTCGACACGAAGAAAAAAAAGTTTTCAAGTAAATATCGAACAACAGACCAAGAAAAATCAATAATTCTCCACAACTACTTTCTAGAACATTCGGAGAGTTCTTGAATTGTATTTTAGTAAGTCGTTAACCAGGTACATTCAGTATATTTCTTTATGTAAATCTGGTAAACCGAAATTTATGGTCCTCGATAAGAATTCCAAGAAACTACTTCTTAATTACATCTGTATTCACCTTTGTTATCTGAAAATCTCTACCTGGAAACGTGCCAACTCCGGGGTGGAAAGAGAAAGTAAGAAAATTTTTGAAAATGGAATGCAGAATTTATACTGTAACTTTTTAAAATGATATTATCTCTTTGCAAAAGAAATGAAAAATATGAAAACATATCCGTTTTCTGAAAAATTCTCGAGGAAACACCATTTCTAATCTAAAACAGACATCTGATAAAAAAATCACATTCATCTAAACACATATCTTCTAGAACATTCCGAAATTTCATTAATTTCTTCCTTGATATTGTTAACTAGTCACCCGAATATTTTCTGCTGTTCCAATGGAAGAGATTTGATCTTATGAGAAAATGTCAACATTTTTCACAATTAATACAAGCGAATATAAAGATGTGAGTTGTTTTTCGGTATAGGTACAAATTTTGAATGGTACAAGATTTTGATGATCACGGAAAGAATCGTACTTAGAGAAATTTGAAAATTAAAAATATTGTATCATGCCTATTTTATAGTCGAAATGACAGTGTTTCATCATAAAACAAACTTGAATTGATCTTCATAAATATTTTCAAACTTGTTTTAAGGACACAAGATTCCAATGATGACGGAAAGAATCATACTAAGAGATATTTGAAAATCGAGAATATTTTAACTATTTTTAATCGAAGTGACATCGTTTTATTGATAAACAAACTTAAATTGATCATAATGAATACTGTTCATCGCTTTTTTAACAATACAAGATTTTGATGATCACGGAAAGAATCGTACTTGGAGAAATTTGAAAATTAAAAATATTTTGTCATGCCTATTTTTTAACCGAAATGACCTAATAACATTGATGAACAAACTTGGATTGATCATAATGAATACTTTAAAACTTGTTTTAACGATACAAGATTTTGATGATGACAGGAAGAATCATACTTGGAGAAATTTGAAAATTGGTTTCACAACTAAATCTGACGGTTTTCCCTATTTTTGACCTGTAGAAAGATACTCAAAGATAATAGCTATATCTCTAACTGATAAAAAAATTTACTACGATTCATCATCGACTATTAAGATCACTCTCAAAATGTAAAATTTCGTAGGCAGTTATTTACATATGATAGTAATTTGAAACAAAAAATAATAAATCAGTCAGTGTTCAAAATGCCAAATTTCAACTGTAACTATTGAAAGTTATAGCAATTTGAAATTTGCAATCTGTAACAGACAAAATATCAATGATTTCGACAAATTGAGTACCTACATCTCTGATTTTGTGGAAATTACTGGCAAAATATCATTTTTTATCTAAACAACCAAAAAAACCATTTTTCCGCACAACTAGACGTTGGAACTTTCGATAATTTCTTAAATTGTCTTCTAGGAAGGCATTAAACAGGTGTATTTAATACAATATAACTTTATTTCATTTCTGGTAAACCAAAATAAAAGGTACTCATAAAAAAATTCCAAGAAGAGAAATTCCCTCTTAATTATATCTGTATTGACCCTTCTGTTCTTAGAATCCCTACTTCGAAACAGGTTTAATACGGCGTGGAGAAAAAGGAAATGAATTAAAAAAAAGAATGCAAAATTTGTAATAGAACAATTAAAAATAATAGCACACTCAATAGCTGCATTTTGCGAAAAAATGAAATATATAAAATATTTCGTCTAGATGGAATTTTTCGCGATGAATTTCGAAAAATATCATCGTTCATTACACGATTCCAATATTATTCAGTTTTATCAGCGAACAGAAATATAGCTGGCGCAGAATTATGTTAGACGGTACGTTTTTGTGGGTCTGCAGATGGCAACAATGAGCGGTAATTTGTTGTTTTATACACTTCCTCAAATGTTTTTACAATGACATACAGGTGATATTCATTTCTAAATTCACTCAAGTATCTTAATCCAGTTCCACATAGAATAAAAACTACTCTATTTCCTTCATAAAGCGCCCATCCATAATTTAAAAGGAAAAACCTCCCCCTCGAAAGCACATTTTTAAAATGGCAATCGTATTTCAAAATCATGAGAATAAATAAATAAGATATTGAGTCGATATCGTTGGCGTATATCTTCTATTCGGGCAAGAGGCGTCCAGAAATGGCATTGATATTACTTTCACCCTCCTATCCCCTGGATGCTGTGACATTTGCCCTCGCTCAGTAAGGGTACATCATAACCGTAGGAATAGGGGAGATGGAAATGGGAACATAAATTATTCGCGTTTAGGAGAAGAAATCGAGCTGGAGCTGTTTCAGCGAATGTATGACTCAATCTTCCGCCTCAGAGCGCGGGGAAAAGTATGGCAACTTCCTGAAAATGCTCCCCCTTTTCTTGGTTTGCCAATTGTATATAGTTTTTTGAAAAAAATTTCTTACTTCCAGTAATTTTCATTTTAATAAGACAGAAGTTTCCCATGAAAACTGTGCGAAAGATACAATTTTTTTGACGGAAAAAACGACAATTTGAATCAGATTATTATCAGTTTGAAATTTTTTCACATATATATATTTTTTCTCAAAAAGGTTATTCACGAATATATGGCTCTGAAGAATATTTTTAGGAAAGACACAAAATTCAGGATTGAAACTCCAAAGGTGGGCTTCAAGTATGAAGACGACTTCTCGTATATTTTTTTTTTTTTGGTTTTAGACTTCCGGTTTTCCAGGAGTAATATCAACTCTCATTTTTCGAATGGGAAGACAATTTTTTTATTGCATAAAAAGATCCTCCATTGAATTCTGAGTCTTTTTGATTCCAAAACTTGGAATTTACCTGAGAAAATCCTCTTTGAATGAAGAAATACGAAAAAAAAATCTCAAAATTGAAATACAGAAAACTTTGAGGTTTTTCATCAAAAATTCTCATTTTTGAGAATCTCCGAGAAGAAAGGTTGATGCTTCTTCTCCGATAGCGTGATTTTCAGAATATGATACAGGAGGTCACAAATTCTTTGTCAAAGTTAGAAGTGATAAAACATCAAAAAATCGTCTCTTTCAAATTGAGCCCATTTTCGAAATCTTCGTCAAAAAATAATAGGAGCATACGTACAAGACTTTTATTCCAAAATGAGTGTTTTTCAAGATATTCATGGAAAACTATTTTGTCTTCAATTTTCAATCTCATTCCGAATGTATTTTTTTACTGGAAAATGATAAGCGGTTGAGTGAAATTTTTGGAAATCTCTGTTATCGAGGAAAAAGTTTCTTATAGTTCAGACGAGTTCAGTTTCAATTTAAAGCTTAGGATAATTTTCGCAAATTCTTAATTCTGAAGAAATTTTTTTTGTCATGGTAGGGAAATTTGAATTTTCAGAAATGAAATTGTTACATATTCTGTTGATTATTATTTCAAAAGCATCAAAAATCATTACAAATTATATTTTCAGCTAAACTATAAAAAAAAACGCTGACAGCTGCTGTCATACAGTTTTTTCCATCTGGAAACCATTTTTAATTCACAATTATACGTTTCCGATTGGTTGAACTTAAGACGAGGAAAATAGTCGAAAAAATAGCATTTTTCATCTGAATCGAACACCTCATGAAAAGATATCACATTTTCTCAAGAAAATATTTTCTGTTCCAAGAAGAGAAGATAGGATCTTATATGAAGATATGATTTTATAAGAATTTTTCGAGATTGAACATTCCAGTATTATCCGTTGCTTCCAAGAAATACCCCCCTAATTACAACTGTATCCACCTTCTCCGTTATCTATGGAACGTTGTACAGCCATGAAGGGTGGAGAACGGGGTGGGGGTACGCAAATCAGTTTAAATATTTTTGCCACAATCATTTTAGCTCATTCAGTTCAAGTTAATGGTGCAAGTGCCTGAAAGTGCTGCTTTTATCCCATCGATGAAATCTTCAGGTAAATATGAATATTTTTCTTGTAAATGTATATGACCTCTTTCTTGAATTTACTTGTACATTTTCATCATTTTCGTTGTTCTCTTTTCTTACATTCCTTCATATTTTCAGATAGAAATATTTTTTGAGGTTTTTTTCTTGAATATTTCACAACTTACAATATTTTCATTTGATCGAGTTATACTTGCATATTTTTTATCATTTTCGTTGTTTCCTTTTTTACATTCCTTAATATTTTCAGATATAAGTATTTTTCTTGTTTATGTAAATGTTCTTTTCCTCAAATTTTTTCACAAGTGCCAAGATTTTTTATTCTATCGAATTATCAGTGGCGTAGCAGAGGGCCCGCAGGTCCCGCAGTGTGAGGGGGGGGCCGGCACTAAGGGGGCCCCCCGAGCCGAAAGAAAAGCTTGAAATAACTATTGTACTTGCCAATTAACGATATTTTTCTGATGATAGTTATTATTCTCGAAAACTTAAGAGATATTCTTGAATTATATTTAAAAAAGGTTTAGAGTAATTCGATTTGACATATCACTAAATCACACCCTTTGCTACCCTATTCTTAAGAGTTTTTCATATAGCGTCAACCTTTTCGGCATTTTCTTTTGAACGTCGCCACATGATCGTTGTAGTGAGAGAAACAAGTGTAGCAAGTGTTTGAATACGAAACCACGTTGTGAGTTTTTTTACATTCAAAGACAAAGTTTTCAATATTCTGATTTTTTTAGTGTTTTTAGTTTCAGGATTACAATTTCATTCATTTCAATATTAAAGAATAGAAGAGTTATTGAATGCGCAAATTAGAAACGACAGTTTGAATATCTTATAATTTTTCAGATATTAGAAAAAATATCAGAGCGGAAAAGAAAATATTTGAGTGAAGCTTGCAAATGAAAACCACAGAGAAAAAAAATGCATTTTCTAAGCAACTAGGTTTTTTAATATTTCAATAATCCAATGCCTGAGTCCCATTGAATTATTCAGCACAGTGGCGTATCAGGCATTAAATGGGGCTCCAATAATTACATCCTATTGAACTTGCTGAATCGTTATCTTTTTCTGATGATATTGTAATATAAACATAAATCGCAGAGGCTATAGCCTGTACGCAAAAAAATAAAACATTGCTTTTCGGGGCTTTCTTCAAACATCGCCCAATGATCTTTTTATTGGGCTCAAAATAATCAAGAATTATCTTAGGATTTCAATGTCTCAAACTCATCTGTCAGACTTTCAAGCCTACTCCAGCTTGGAACAAGAAGCTTGAATATCGACTAGTTGATGAATTTGTTCGAACACAAAAAATTTGAAAAGATTAATGAATTTTTGTTGAATGATCTTTCAAGTTCTTTATACCATTGATTTATTCCTAGTCATTTTTATATCATAATCTATATTATTTTTTTTAGAAATTCTTGTTATTCAATATTATATATTATTTTTAAGATAATTTCTTCAATAGTTCTTTCTGAAAAACGTCAGGGGAAACTTATCATACATAACATAGATCTATGGAGGGGGCCCCCGACTAGAATCTTGCGGGAGGGGGCCCCAAATTTTGCGCTACTCCACTGCACCTCCTCTTATATCTCTCCATTCCAAACATAAAAAACAATAATTTGTTCTATATTTTATATCCTTAGATTTCCGCTTAAATCTTCCACAGAATAATCATTTGGTGGAAAGTGAAGTTTGGAGTTTCTTTTCGAAGTCATCTTCACATCTGTCCGGTAATAAAACCGATTTGATGACTTCTTCAAAGTCACAACCAGGACCAAAAATATCAGCTTTTTCATACCAAGGTGAAAAATTGAGATTCATGAGTTTAGTCAACAGTTCTTGTAGGGTTGCGACACTAGATGAGGTTCAAATTCTTTGGCAGCATTTCATTATCATTGAATTATCAGGAAACCGTTATACATTTTATGGTATGATATTTGTTTTGGTAAAAAAAATTCAAAATGATGAATTTCAATAGAGCCAGGAGAAATTAACTTTATTTCCATCTACCGAGCATTCAGTTTAGTAGATTTTTGTGTGTTTTTTTCATGAAGAGTATCTTGATGTTGTTTGAAACTTGGAGAAATACTACTTGTTTGTTTCTTCAGTTTTGTAGCTTTTCTTTATTTCATGGAATCTGGGAGCGAAGGCACGGCTCATTCTTTTCTTAAACTCTATTCTTCTTATTCTGTGAAGGGAACAAATATTGGAATCAAAGTGATGAGAAATTAAAGTTGATTTCCCAATTATCCAATATTCAATAATGTGAGTTTCTTGTTTTGTAGAATCGTTTTTTTTTGTACCTTGAGGTGAAATGAAATTTTAATACTGAAACCAAAAGCACTAAAAAAGTCAGAATATTGTAAACTTTGTAATGTGAACAAACTCACAACGTGGTTTCGCATTCAAACACATGTTACACTTGTATCTCTCACTAATAGAATGGAAATAAAAATATTTCATAATATTTTTTCCTTCTTCATAAAAATGGCCTGGTTGGAAAATTGACAATAATTTCTTCAATAGGAGTAAGCTGCCTGAAGAACAACACGTGAAATAAGCCGCCGAGCTCCTTATAAAACGGTCAATTCCGAAAAGTTAGACGCTATATAAAAAAACTCTTAAAAATAGGGTAGCACAGGGTGTGATTTAGTGATATGTCGAATCGAATTACTGTGAATCTTTTATGTTTTTTGAAAAAATCCAGGAATATTTCTCTATTTTTCGAGAATAATAACTGTACCTTCATTGTTCATCAGAAAAATATCGTGAATTGTCAAGTTCAATAGCTAATTGGGGCCCATTCGAAGCTTTCCTTTGGCTCGAGGGCCCCTCCCCATACTGCGGGGTCTGCGGGGCCCTCTGCTACGCCACTGAAGCCACATCAATTGTCTCATCATTCTGATAGTGGATACTTAATATGATGTGAATGCTACTGTGATTATAAACACATTTATCAAAATGTTAATGGGTTGTTTTGTATTTGTTCACCTGTCTATGAATTCATTACTTGATGAAATGTAGGTTTGCTTGACTTGGTGAATAAATATTATTATTATTATTATTTAGTTGAAAATTTCTCTTAAATTTGTATTGTGAAATAAATCTGGACACTTTTTTTCAGTGATTAAAGCAAACAATACTCTGATGGAACTCATAGGGTTCTCAGTAAACAAACCGGAATACAAACGTACTCCCAGAATAGAAAATCCAGATGCATATGTCTCTGTAGATGAAATTGAAGAATGCATAGATGATGTATTGACAGGGGCCAGAGTGTTGATCATATTAAGGGGATTGCCTGGTAGCGGAAAAACATTTTTAGCCAAATCCATCCTGAGGGCTTGTTACCCTGACCCAGACTATAAAGTTCACATTCACAGTGCAGACAACTACTTCATACACAATGGGAAATATATGTATGACGCAAGACAAATTGGTGATGCTCACGAGTGGAATCAATCCCTCATAAGGTATAGAATGCTGGAAGGATACAGTCCATTAATTGTTGACAATACAAACACCCAAATGTGGGAGATGCAGAGTTATTTGGGTATGGCAGTGAGCAACGGGTATAAGATTCGCGTTTTGGAAGTGAACACCAGATGGTGTTTGAACTGCGACGATCTCACTAAAAGAAATCAGCACAATGTTCCTAAACAAACAATTAAAGTTATGTTGGAAAGGTACGAGATGGGTATCACTGCAGGAGATCTCCTGGAAACTTATCATTGCGCCCTCAACTTTCAGAAAGAACCATTGTTGAGAAGATGCCCTTCATTCACTCCCACCTCAAGTTCAATTGAAGATCAAATTGCTGAAAACCCTGATTTATCTTTTCCTAGAAGTAAGAAAAAAATAGATAAAACCTCTGTTAGATCCATAGCTTCAACTCCACCTAGACATTCATCAGAAGAGCAACAAAAAGAGGGTAAAGTTAATGTTATGAAATCTTCTGCTGCTGTAAACTCATCCAATGCCACCTCTACTTTCAAATTTTATGTGTCAGAGGATATTTTAAAAGTTTGGAGAACATATATCTGTAAAGACAACAAAGCTAATATTCTAGAAGAGATGCCCACTTCTTCTGAAGCTGGTACAAACACTTCGATGGCGGATTTCCATGAGGATTCTGAAAATTTGAAAGTTTTATATGGAAGGAGTAGGGAGATAACGGATTTTCGACAACAGATGACAAGCAATAAACCAGGAATGTTGGACAAAGGTTGTTCAACACAGGAAGATATTTGTTGTGATAGAAATGAAGATCTCAAGAAATTGATCGATAGAACACCTAACGATATAGCTACACAACTCAACACGAAGAAACTTTTCGAATCATTCCCAAGCGTAGAGCAGAGTGTCATAATGGAACTATACCATACTAATAATTTAGATTACAAGCAAACAGTTCAAGATTTGATGACATCTGTGGGTGCCATGAGAATATCAAACGTTAATATACGGGAACCTCCCATCAGTCCATCATTCCTACAAGAACTTGAGAAAGCAGATAATGATTCCAAACAAGCTCAGGTAAATATGACTTTTGACATATCTCCTCATTTTGAGGTTATCTAAGACATTCTGCATAATTTCTAGGTTAATAAAAAATATTCGCGAAGGGTAAGCATAATAAAAAATATATAGAGTGTTTGGCTCACCCATACATTTCCAACAGAGACGTACTTTTTGACAATTTTTAAGCTCATGATCCTAGATATACTGTATATTCCCAATTTTACCATCCTGACTGTTACTTCCGAGTTTTGTCATACTTCAGATATGGCTTTTGCTTAATTACATTAACGTAATATAAATATAAAAAAAAATTTGCTATATTAAAATGTCAAGAATGAATTCTTAATATACAATATATGCAGGGCGTTTCAAATAAAGGTGATCCTGTCTCCAGGATCGATACAATTTTTCTAATACATCCAATTAATTCATTTTTGTCTGGCTAACTTTTTCAATATGTATTAGATTTATTAAGTAAAATCTCAAGCGACCTGAAACATCATTCAATTTTACACAAAAAAGGTACTCTTGATATATCTCGATACTGTGTACCGTTTTCAGAATATTTTGATTTGAAAATTATGAAGTAATAACCAATGCTGGTATAAAGAAGTGATAAAGTTATAAATTATTATTGATATTAATTAATGAGCATGATGGAGCTCCACCGCACTTTGATAGAAGGTGTCGCAATTAGTTGAGTAACCATTTTCGATGGAATAGTAGAGGTGCAGAAGCTCCGAATTCTATTCTGTGCTACAACTCTCTTTTCAATTTTCATCATGTAATTATTTGTTTAATTAATACATTTACCATTACTTCATACCAGCATCATCTATTCTACTTTATAATTTTCAAATGATCAAGTTTTATCAGCTTCCAAAACCTATTCATATAAAGTTTCATTACAATGTTGCCAATAGTTTTGGCAGAATCGTAGAAAATGTGTATAATTTTTTTTAGTGCCTTAAATCTTGAATACGGATGGCATTAGAATTTTTTTTTACCGAATAAACCCCAATTATTTTTCAATATTCTATCTGCCCTAGAGACAGGAACACTTTTTTTTGAAACACCCTGAATATTTATGTATTTTTTATCATTGTGTATACCTAATTTCAGTCTTCATAACATTATAGGTAATATGTAATATTAATTTTTCAGGAGAAAGACAAGAAAACTCCGGGTGAATATCGAAAAGAAGCAGAGTATTATCTAAACAAGAGGAATGAGCTCAACCGCAAAGCTCAAGAGCATCATAACAGGGGTCAAAAAGAAGAAGCTCAGTTCTATTCGCAGCTTGCACAACAACAAACGCAGTACTATGACATTGCCAACAACAAAGCAGCCACTCTTATTCTAGATGAAAACTCAAAAAATATACAAGATATGAATACCCTCGACCTTCATTCTTTGAAAGTGAAAGAGGCTGTATCTGCTTTAGATATATTCATAGACAGTAAAATTGAATTATTGAATAAGAATGGAAAGGCGTCCCAGGATCTTTCAATTATAACGGGGCGAGGAATTGGAAGCGTCAATGGAGTGCCCAGAATAAAGCCTGCTGTTATCAGACGATTAGAAGCCAGAAAAATAAAGTGAGTAATTTTTAAGAGGGTTTGACAAAACTCGAAACTTTGAATGCCTAATCAAATATGTATTTGGTTGAACAATCAGAGTTTTGTGTCTTAACAAAGAAATTTTACATTATTTGTTTAGACTAAAGGTCTATATTGTTGCTGATTGTTGAAGAATTCTTTTTTAAACTTCTTTTACTTTTCAGATACGATCAAATGAATCCTGGACTTTTCAAAATCCAAGTGAAAAGGAATATGCATGTCACCAATGATTTCTAAGGTATTCTCTTTCAATTACTATTTTTGAAGATATATCGAATATATGATCGAAACTATTTACCCATACATGTTCAGAACAAAATAAACCATGTAATAAGTTTATGTGAAGGTTATAGTAATGTTTTATATTGGTAGAGTCCTTAAAATTTTTTTTTTTTTAAGAATCAACTGTTTTTTTAATGTAACAATGTTTTTTACTGTTAGGTAGGTAGAATTCAAGTATTATTTATATTGTGGAAAAGGGGTAGGTACAATCAAAAATTGTATATAGTGTAAATGTAAAGCAATACCTTTTAATATTGTCCTGACTTCTGGAATTGATTTCAGATTCTTATTGGCATATTTTGATATTGATTAAAGATGTTGGATATAATTCGAGTTTGGTTCAAGAAATTGTTCAAATCAAAGATTGACATTTTGATATTCTCAATTTTTTTAGTCCCTTTTGAATTTGCTACAAAAACTGTTTTAGCCTAAAAAACATTTCTATTTCAATAATTATTCGGTGTGATCTCGCATTTTTATATTCTCAATATTTCTAGTCTTTTTGAATTTGATACAAAAACTGTTTTAGGCCAAAAGACATTTCTTTTTCAATAATTATTCGGTGTGATCTCGCAAACTGCAATTGGTTGAGTTTAATTTATAAATATATTTTATCCTCTTTACTTGTTTTTAAGTGTTTTTCAAATGTTCAATTGTACTTATCATGATCAATATTTTGACAAATGCAACTTTTAAGTACAAATATTAGATTAGAATAACGTCAGAAATCTACTTTTGATATTCTGTTAGTAAATACCACTCAATTGCCTTATGTGTATTAATATGTTATAGAATATTGAAACTGTTGAATTTCTCATGCTTGTAAGGTACTGGTCCAGATTTTACTATTGGAACGAATTGTTGAAAATGACCAGAACAACCAAAGCATTATATTTGTTGGGTATGGTGCCATGTAAACATATCTTCTATCTGTGCAATTATTATATGATAAGCATTACCTCTGTTACCATTCAATTTTTGATAAGGATTGTGATATATTTTTATCTATTTTTTCGAATAAAATTGCTATTTATAATTTTCGATTGTTTCATTCCATAGATTTAATAACAATGATTTTGCACTTGTGCTTATTCACCTTGAGATTAAAATCAAGAACAGGGGAAAAAATTCCCTTTTTAAATATAAAATTTCATTGTGTGATACATTTTAGTGTAGGCAATTATTAGAAACTATAAAAATTTCTAGTACGATCTAAAAGATATTCAATTCGATACTACATATTTTGAGGGATTTGTGAAGAAAAAGTTCGAATAAACTTTTGAACGAGCTGTTTTATCGAAATATCGTACGAGACATTTTTGTAGAGTATCTCATTGCCTACACGAAAATATATCACACAATGGAATCCGTCTATTGGTTTGTAAACGAAAAACTGTCAAAGTTAGGCCTCATATCTCGTAAAAGGCGTTTTGGTCCAAAAATGTGATGGGCTCATTCGATTGTTCACATTAGCTGGATCAAATTTTTGAGTCGAGAACTTGGCCACCGTACCGTGAAAAAATGTTATGACTTCAAATATCAAATCGAAAAACGAAAACAGTGAAAAAATCTACTCAGAGCCGAAGCGGAGAATTTTTTTTTCGCCGGGGCCCAGAATGTCGGATGGCCCTGCCTCAAAGCGCGGGGAAAAAGTATGGGAACTTGATGAAATGTTCCCCCATATCTTGATTTTTCTATCCCAGAAAGTTTTTCGGAGTTTTCATACTTTTTTTTTATTTTTTGATAAGACAGAAAATGGTATTAATTTAATCTCCATGTTTTCCATGAAAACTCCCCAAAAGATACATTTTTTTGACGGACAGAACTACAATTCATTTATGAAAAAATTTAGATTCAGATTATTACCAATTTGAAATTTGTCTTTATTTTTTCTATATGAATTTTTTTTAAAGAATGGATGACCCTTGTCTGATATGTTACAATTTAATGATAATATAGAATATTTTAAATAGAGATTTCAAACAAATTATATTTATATTTCTGAAACAGAATGGAAAAAGTAACACGATCAAGAAATCTGAGATTCTCACTAGTACATCAATTAATTTTTGAATAAAAATCTGATAAAAATTACCTATTGGTGAACATTGTTGTTGTATTTGCTGGGATTGCAGGAGCTTGTCGAATTTTTTATATCAGTCAGTTATGTACAGGGTGTTCAGATTTCGATGATCTATTACATCTCCTAGATTAGAAGAGATGAAAGAAAATAAATATACATGTCATGTACTCTTTTTTCGAAAAAACAAAAAATGATGAACCCCGTAAGTCGCTACGGTGTCTAGTTGATTTTGGAATATGGCTAACTATTTTAATTCGCTATAGCTTCTAACTTCCGAAGAATTGTAACTTCTGCGGCGTTCAGCAATTTAGATTTCTTGAAAAAGAGAACATGTGGATTAGTTTTTTCTGCCTCTTTCAATTCAGGAGATGTAGTTCTTAAATCATTGAGATCTGACCACCCTGTGGAATGATAATGAAGGTTATTAATTAAGAAACTGACGCAAACTAAAAATTATTCCAAGAAAATTCAAAATTGACAAAACACTCCAAACACAAACACAAGCAATAAAAAAACTCCCGTCACTTCTTTCACTTTTTAAATCAGACAACGCAAAATGGAAACTAGCAAACAAGTCACTTTCAACCCTATCGAACCGACCACTAAAAACGTTTAAACACATCACAACCTCTCTCTCTCTCTCTCCAGGTCATCTGCGATCCAATTTGCATCATACCATCAAATGAAAAATTCTTTTCAATCTGAGTATGCTCATCAGGTGGACAAAAAAGGTGTTTGATATTACCCTTCGAAAAAACAACCCCTTGTTGCTGTACCATTCATCCAACCCGTATAGGGAAAGCGCATGCAAAGTGCCCTTTATCTCAAGATTGGCTGTGTATTGAAGAGGGTGACAGTTTTCAATTCGAAATTACTTGTGGGATCATTCATTCGGTGTTTAGAGTATAGTGGAAGAATTTTATCAGGAGGAATAACAAAAATTGGAATATTTTATGTGACAATAAAGTACGAGGGATTTTTATATGCCACTCTGAATATTTTTCCAAAGAACAAACATATTGATGGATTTTGAACAGTTGTTATTCTCGAAAATCTTTGTTAAATCTGTTTTTGTGGAAATTTTCAAGAAAATATCAAACAACTAACGAAAAAGGACATCACATGTTTCTCCACAACGTTTCTAGAACATTAGAAGATTTCTTGAATTGTATTCTAAAAAGTAATTTACCTGGTATACCTATTCTCAATATTACATTTCTTTATTCCAAATTTCGAAACCGAAATATATGGTTCCCAACAAGAATACTAAGAAGTTCCCCCTTAATTACATCTTAATCACTTTCGTCATTTGGAATTTCGACCTAGCAACGGAATAACACTAGGGTAGAGAAAAATATTCCAACAAACAAAGAAAGAATACATCGGTCATTTTTCGAAATGCCAATTTCAGATTGAAAATTATAGCAATTTCAATATGTACGAAAGAAACACAAGATTTCGACATGAAGAAAAAAAACTGTTTGTGCCAATTTACAAGAAAATATCGAACAACTGACGAAGAAAAATCAAATCATTCCCCACAACTACTTTCTAGAAAATGCTGAGAGTTCTTTAATCGTACAACATTGTTTGGAAAAATTGAATAAAAACGGTCCAAAAATCAAAATATCTGCTTTATTCACTCTCATAATAGACGATAACCGGAGAATATTTCTTGAATTGTATTCGAAGAAGTCGTTAACCAAGCACATTCATTATGATATTTCTTTATGCCAAATCTGGTGAACCGAAATCTTAGGTCCTCAACAAGAATTCAAGAAATAACCTCTTAATAACATCTGTTTTCACCTTTGTTATATAAAAATCTCCACCTTGAAACGTGCCAACTTCGGGGTAGAGAAAAGAAAGGAAGAGAATTTTAAAACATAGAATGAAGAATTTATAGTGTTACTTTTGAAAATAATATAAATTTCATTATTTGCTCTTTGCAAAAGTCATGAAAAATATGAAAAATTACTTCTGAATGAATACCGTTTTTTAAAAAAATTTTTGAGAAAAAATAATTTCTCAACTTAAATAGATACTAGATAAAAATCCATCACATTTATCCACGCACACAAACTTCTTTTGAAACATTCCGAAATTTCATTAATTATTTTCCTTAAAATTGTTAACCACTAAATAAAGCGAGTTATTTTCTGCTCTTCCAATGAAAAAGATATGATCTTATGAGTAAAATATCAACATCTTTCAAAATTCATATATGAATAACTGAGTTTTTTTTTCTCGGTATAGGTATTCGAAGAAAAACGAATTTTGAATGGTACCGAGGAAGTTTTACAACTAGATCCGACGGTTTTCCCTTATTTTGATCTGTAGAATAATGTCCTCAAAGATAATAGGTATATCTCTAACAGATGAAAAACTTACTATTTTTGAAACAAAAAATAATAAATCAGTCGGTGTTCAAAATTTCAAATTTCAACTGTGGACTGTTGCTTTTGAATATTATAGCAATTCAAAATTATCAATGATTTCGACACATTAAATACCTTCATATATCTCTGTTTCTTTGTGGAAATTACTGACAATTTACTGACTATTTTTGAAACAAAAAATAATAAATCAGTCAGTGTTCAAAATTTCAAATTTCAACTGTAGACTCTTGCTTTTGACTATTATAGCAATTCAAAATTATCTTGATTTCGACCCATTCAAAACCTTCATACATCCCTGTTTCTTTTTGAAAATTCTTGACAAAATATCACTTTTCATCTGAACCCACCCAAAAAATTATTTTTATTCACAACTGGTCGTTGGAACTTTGGAAAATTTCCTGAATTGTCTTCTAAGAAGTCGTTGAACAGGTGTGATCAAAACAATATTTTTGTATTCTATCTCTAGGAGGAGGAGGTTTCGATGGAAACTTGGATCCCATCTTCAGGCCGAAACGGTAATGAAACGATCCTGAGCAGGTGTTGTTTTTCGTCGCCCACCAAGCCTTGGTCTTTCCAACACGATACCTGTCTTCCTGAACCTATTCCAAAGTCGAGATATCACACTTGGAGCCTTTCTGCTACAACAACCTGAGTTAGGCCACCCTGTAGCATTCCGATAGCCCTATTGCCCAGCTTTTGTTAATTCACGTCTTGGCATTTTCAGAAAACTCGTTTCAAATCGGAGCCGTTGATAAACTGACTCCATTTCAAAATAAGAACATTCATGAAGCATATGCAAAGAACCAAACTTCAGAAAAAAGGCGACCAGATTGACGAAATGTCTCATACTGATTTTTATTGGATCGATTCAAGTTGTTATTGAGTTTTAAATCGTTTCACAGCGATTTTCTCGAAGATTACATACTTCTCAAAACGATTGAATACGATATGCCTTACTCTTGTGGAGCGGTACATTTATTTCAACTACCACTTACCGCTACAGCCAGCTTTAATAGCTGATGTGTAGTTAGCAGTTGGATTATTTGAATTAAAAGAGCGGCGTATCGTGAAATATTTTGACATACAGTAAATGAAAAGGAGGGATCATGGGAAGAATTGTTTACATCTTCTGATTGGCTGAAATACTGTCATTTGCGACAGTACAAAGCTCTGCTGAGAACCAGGCTCAAGACATAAATCGATTTCAAGCGAATAACCGGTTATCATTGGTAATTACCAACTGCATTCAAGCGCTTTTGGTCATTCAGACATGTCATTCATTTGAGTAAGGGCTATAACCAAGAGCAAAACCAACAATAACTGCGCTAATTTACGGTAATTCGCTTGAAATCGATTATAGATGCGCAAGACTTTCACCAACTTGAACTGGCGCAGGAAACGGCATCGGTGGGGACAAAATGGCATATGCCGTCGTATTCTTCCACCTTCCTCCATGGACCATGATGGTTTTCTGACCAATCGCGATGGTTCTAGGTATAAACGATGGCCGATAAGAAGGCGTGATATTGCGTATACTGTTGAGAGATAATGCGGATTTTCATGCGGATGCGGATGTGATATAATTTGTGAGTTTGCGCAGTGTCGCCAACTCAGGGCCAAAAAATATGTTGGTGTTGCGTTCAGAAAATGCTAAAAATATATATACTTTTTCAATGTTGAAAGTGTCAGAAAGATGCTAGTTTTTCACTGTTACTCTTTTCTGTAGCTATTTCTGAAACCGAAACATCTGCATCCAAGAGGGTGGAATTTTCGACGCACCTTCTATTCTGTTTATATTCATACTGATAATTCTTTTTCGAAACAATTTCCAAATACATATTTTATTACACCATCTTTTTTTTTCGGTAAGTCCGAAATTCCAATCTGTCTCCTTCATAACCACCGCCTGTGGTCCCAGTCCAAGAATTCTTATCGCCCGTGATATTGAAATATTATATTTTTACGATACTCGTTGTTTCAGAAGCATTTGAAATTTTGAAGGAAAGTTCTGGGACCAAGGGTCTTTGAACATGAATTATGATTCGCGAATCGGGAAAAACATTTTTATCTGAATTGCGTATGCTTTGTTTGTTGCTGTTTTTTTTTTCATTTGACCGAATATTATCTACTGCCTAATAAATTCAGAGATATCCCCAAGAAAAAGAGCCAGATGATCGTCCCGATCAGTGAGACTTGTCCACGTTTGTTTACCTAAACAACCGGGTTGTTGCAAGGTCATAAAACGTTTATAGGCTTTAAAATTCGCCTAGTTTGAAGATTTTCGAGCATCTGTTGATGATAAAGATTAAAAAAATTTCATTTTTACTTTCGGAATATGCCATATTGAAAAACGTGGGAGTTGCGATAAGAAAAAAAATGGGTGTGTGCTCTTCGCACGAGAATTTGACCAATGGGAACGAAGAAAATGGAAAAAAGCTCCGAAGCGTTTGTTGTGGTGCAATAATTAGTTATTGTAAATGAACTATAACGTATTTTTTGGCCTTGTGGATTACTTGTCGAATAGTACATTTTTGTGAGATTTTGAATAATATTGTGACTATTGTGATACATTTGATCATAGTGAGGAACACTCCTCACGTACACGTACACACGTGTACTCGAATTATTGTGTATCGGGAAATATTGAGGTAAATGCCATTACGATGTTATCACCGATAGCACGAAGATTATTGTCCACTCCACCAGGTAGTGTTCCTAGCGAACAATTATTCAGTAGCGCGGGTTGAATTCACGAACATCTGCGTAACCGCCTTATTGAAGCAGAAAAGTCGGCAAAATTACTTCTTATAAATTATAATGCTCCAATTTTCAACTTCTCTTACTAATATGAAAATAAGTAAGTGAAGTTAAAGAAACATGTAGGTAAATACTGTTATGGTTCCCTTTATTTATATCACTAATTCTATGGTTTTCAAATCAGTTCAATGTTCCAATGAGGTTATGTCTAAAATTGGTTAATGTTAATAAGTCACTCACTTTCAATCATCACAATCTGCTAAAATATTTCTAAATAGTCTCTTGAAATTATCCTTTAATAAATATTTTTGAAATTACTGGTTCTATTGGCTTTCTTTCTTCGTAAAGTTTTTCTTTCTTCGTAAGATGAAATCTTCTTTTACCATTAATCATATTTCCATTTCCATTTGTACTCAATAGGTACAACACTCAATTTTTATCAATTTAAGTCTGTTTCATTTGATTTTTCCTTGAATAATAATCCTCAATTCAATTTTTACAATCTTTTCCCCTTTCAATTCTTTTCTCGTCTTCTTCGTTTCACTCCTAAAAAGTCCTTACTCTCTAGATTCTTAACTCTAATACATCATACAATAACATAGAATTTATTTACATTTTTCTAATCAAAATCTTTCAATTTTAGCATTTTTAAGAAACCAGCAATTTAACTCAATGAATTTGGAAATCGAAGAATACGATCGAAGACTAGAATATTGAATTGAAATTATATCTGGAATGTAATCAATAAATTTAAATGTTGAAACTTTTGAATTCTTATGCATGTACTTGAAATTGTGTTATGATATAATTTCTACCAGGTAATGTTTCATGTATCCCTTTTTTATAATATTGAATTAGATATAAATATAGAACCATACCAAAATTTCATAACAATATTCAGCTTGATTTACTCAATACAAATTCTTTCAATAAAAATGTTAATAACTGCTTTATTGTTGTTTCAATTTTTTACACATAGGTACTTAAACATCTGCGTCCGCGGATGTGAAAAAATCGGCATCCACAACATCCCTGCTCCATAGCAGAGGCACCCTGTATCTACTGGGACTTAAACTATTTCAATACAAAGAAAGTCATTTAGAGAAAATAACGTTTTCCAACTCGATAATATTTCATTTCAGACTGAATGCAGGATGGAAATATAAAAAAAAGTAAATTCGTGAATGAAACATTTGTCGTAGTATTCACGTTTTGATTTTGAGGAACAAAATATCTTGCGGTCACTGAATCCGACAGAAATAAAATCATTTTAATTTGTCGCTTCTCAAATTTTGTATTACTGAATGGAAATTTTCAAATTTCATACCTGAATTTTCCTCCTCATGGATTGATTAAATTAGGGTGATGTCTGCAGATTTGTGATCAACGAGCTCCAGATAGAGTAGCTCCGTACGTATATCCTAATTAAATCAGCTCGTCTATTACACGATTCCAATATTATTCAGTTTTATCAGCGAACAGAAATCTAGCTGGCGCAGAATTATGTTAGACGGTACGTTTTTGTGGGTCTGCAGATGGCAACAATGGGCGGTAATTTGTTGTTTTATACACTTCCTCGAATGTTTTTACAATGACATACAGGTGATATTCATTTCTAAATTCACTCAAGTATCTTAATCCAGTTCCACATAGAATAAAAACTACTCTATTCCCTTCATAAAGCACCCTTCCATAATTTAAAAGGAAAAAACCTCCCCCTCGAAAGCACATTTTTAAAATGGCAATCGTATTTCAAAAATCATGAGAATAAATAAATAAGATATTGAGTCGATATCGTTGGCGTATATCTTCTATTCGGGCAAGAGGC